>JAQIUQ010000924.1:0-70381 GCA_030378365.1 Hybognathus amarus | reverse complement strand
TTACTGATTGCTAGGGCTTTAAACGATTCCAGACGATGAATAAGGGTCTTATCTAACGAAACGATCGCTCATTTTAAAAAAAATAACAAAGTTTAAGTTTTATAAGCTCAAATGCTCGCCTTGCTCTGTTCTGTGATGAGTGTTCGTGACTCTCCTGTTCCAAACTCGTTCATCAAAATGAACAAATCTTTTTCGAGTCATGACTCGAAGAGTCTATAGATAAGACCCTTATTCATCGTCTGGTGTCGTTTAAAGCCCTTTGAATCTGCACTGAAACTCTCAATTGGACCTTGAACCGTTTGGACCCCATTGAAGTCCATTATTTGGAGAAAATCCTGGAATGTTTTCATCAAAAACCTTAATTTCTTTTCAACTGAAGAAAGAAAGACATGGACATCTTGGATGACATGGGGGTGAGTAAATTATCAGCAAAAGTTTTTTGAAAAGTGAACTACTCCTTTAATATGTGCTTTATAAGTACCAATTATCATATAATTATCGCTCATTTTGCTGAATGTGATTCCAAGATTAGAGTCAGTATGATCCGAACTTTACTAATAGACCGAGGGGCCGCTTACACAACACCATTTTCAACTAAAAACAGAAAAATTTTATGCGTGTTGGCCGTTCATTTACATGCCAATGTGTTTTGGGATGCAAACTTTTGAAAATGGATTACAACGTGCAAGTTTTTAAAAAAAGGCAATGATATCATCTCCGTGTAAATTACAAAAACAAATTTGTGAAAACGGTGACGTCATGCATCAAAAGTATGTGCAGTGTCTGAAATCACTCACTCGTTTTCATTCACTCCCTCAAGTTAACTATAGTGGAGTAATGTAGGGAATAGTGAATTGAGCGATTCTGAACGGGATCGTTTTGACAATGCTGTCGTCAGTACGCCAAAAATGCTAAGTAAACACTTTTCTGTTTTTATTACATCGTTGTAAACATACCCTAAAATCTTGGGGATTTAGGGAACAATATCAGTTCTTAAAAATGAAATAAAGTGGAAAAATTGATATTTTCAATATTTTTCAACACCCAGCCCAATAGCTAGTAGTGTTTGCTAGAGGAACGCAGCGCAGTGAAGAGCCCCTCACCCACAGCCTCAGGCACAAGTGCACTTTTGTCTTGTGGGACAATTGTGATGCTGTGTCTGCCGCTGTCACTGGCACCGTCAGCCCCAGCGTGGGCCGCGGCACATGCTAAAGCTGCCATCATTGTTCTAGCGGACAACTTCAAACCCCAGACAACAACAACACGCGGGACTGATGCGATTTACACCATAGACTGTAAAAAATAGGTCTACACATCACATGTACTTACATGTCTGTGTTTGTATCTGGAGATGTGAAAAATCACTAGTGAGAAATCTATGATTTCACAATTGTTGAATGCGTTTAAATGCTTTATTTTTTATTCGTAATACTTTATATTAAATGTAAAGTTCTTTAATTCAATGTTAAAGTTGTTTGTGATACTTTAATTGAATAAAGAAACAGTTATTTAAAGACCAAATACTTTAAAACACTTACTGTATGACAGCAATTAACCAAATTGAGTATCCATTTTTATTTCTCCAAACTTGGAAACCTTTAATTAAACCTAGTGCACTCTTAGAAGAAAAGGTTCTATATAGAACCTTAAAAGGTTCTATCAGCGCTACATATTTGGAACCCCTAAAAGGTTCTATACACTCTTAAAAAAGAGTTCCTCTGGGTTCTATATAGAACCCTGGGGTTCCATACTTGGCCAATAGAACCTTTAACCCAAAAAAATGGTTCTATATAGAACCATTTTGGAGTTTCATATATGAAGCGGGGATGGAACCATTTCTGGTTCTAAATAGAACCATTTCTTCTAAGAGTGAGTTGAAAAAGACACTCAATGTTAGGGTTAGTTTTTTTTAAGTTAATTTAATAATAAAGAGATGGTTTGATGGTTCTACCTTTAAAGCTACACTGTGTAATATTTTAAATTGATTTTTAACAAAAAACACTTTGTTCCTTTCAAAATTATATGTTTTCATTAATGTGTAATCACTACAACCATTTAATTTAATAATTAAGTACTCTCATAAGTGTATAATCTGCTATTTAGAATACATATGAGCAAACCATATTTTTTTTATTGCATTGCTGCAAAAACACCCTTTTAAAACCTTTACTTTTAAGATTGTCCGAAAAGTTTGAAATTTAACTCGAAGAAACAAAGTAATAAGGCAGAGACAGTTTATACTTAAACTACCATGTAAAGATGATAAACAAAAAAAAACAGTTTGTCAAGACAAACTTGGATGATGGCTTATAAAGCTGTGCAAGTCTGAAGAAGCTTGAAGGTTTTGAAGGAACAGTAAAAAAGAAAAACAGACAGACAGCATGTTTAAGCACATTGCTAACTAGAATTAGCATGTTTATAGCATGAATTAGCACATTAATAGGATGTTTTAACACAAAGCTAACATAAATTAGCACTTTTCAAGCTTTAACATGTTGCTGGCATGTCCTAAGGTAGTTGCTATAGGCTTCGCTATGATAGATACTTGGTGGGTGAAGCTTAAATACTTTATTAGAGTTATAGTATAAAAGTTTTGACCCCTTTCAATGGACGTTAATGGGACTTTCCGATAGATTTGATGGTCCGTTACAACGAAAATTGAAGTTCGGAACAGTCTGACCCGAGTCAGTTCTGCTAAATCCCCTTTGACTGGTAGTGAACATACACTACCGGTCAAAAGTTTTAAGATCTGTAAGATTTTTTATGTTTTTAAAAGAAGTCTCTTCTGCTCACCAAGGCTGTAATTTTTTGATAAAAAATACACAAAAAACACAGTAATATTGTGAAATATTATGACAATTTAAAATGACTTTTTTATGTTAATATATATTAAAACGTAATTTATTCCTCTGAAAAAAAGCTGAATTTTCAGCATCATTACTCCAGTCTTCAGTGTCACATGATCCTTCACAAATCACTCTAATATGATGATTTTATGCTCCAAAAACATGTATGATTATTATCCATGTTGAAAACAGTTTTTTACATTTTTATTTCACGATCTTTGATGTATAGAAAGTTCAAAGAACAGATTTTATCTGAAATGGAAAGCTTTTGTTACATTAAACACTACACTTTAAAAAGTTTGGGGTCAGTAAGAATTTGTATTTTATTTTTGGGGGAAATAAATAAGAAATTAATACTTCTATTCATCAAGGATGAGTTACATTGATCAAAAGTTACAGTAAAGACATTTATAATGTTAGAAAAGATTCTAATTAAATAAATGCTGTTCTTTGAACTTTCTATTCATCAAAGAATCCTGAAATAAAAATGTAAAAAACTGTTTTCAACATGGATAATAATCATACATGTTTTTGGAGCATAAAATCATCATATTAGAGTGATTTGTGAAGGATCATGTGACACTGAAGACTGGAGTAATGATGCTGAAAATTCAGCTTTTTTCAGAGGAATAAATTACATTTTAATATATATTAACAAAAAAGTCATTTTAAATTTTAAATATTTCACAATATTACTGAGGTTTTTTTGTGTATTTGTTATCAAAAAATTGCAGCCTTGGTGAGCAGAAGAGACTTCTTTTAAAAACATAAAAAATCTTACCGATCTTAAACTTTTGACCGGTAGTGTAAATGAAAGGAAACATGTTTCTTCTGCTAGAGAGAGCAGATCTAGGCAAGTGGAGCTGGGGAGGAGGCGGGGCAAAGTAACGAATAGTGAAATTGATTGGCTGGGAACATTACATTTGAATGAACCAATCCCAACGCATTGCAGAACAATTCATTTAAGTGTGTTTTAAGGTGAAGTGCAAATGTAAGTGTGAAAATTGTACAGTAAACACACACAGAATGAGGCCGCAGATGTGTTGATGAGTGTGTTTTCCTCATGAGCGGGTGTGTGTGTGTGTGTGACCCTTGCCTGCAGGCTCTGTGGATTTTGGGGAACTGTGTGTGTGTGTGTGTGTGTGTGTGTGTGAAGAACGCGTGCTGCCTCGCTCTCCCCGCCTCAGTGAGCAGGGCCTAATGAAGCGATGAGTGTGTCCGCAGGGCAGAATGGGCCTCGTGTTCCTACGCAACCAGGAGTCATGGGGAGGTGGTGAGACAGCGAAATGGGGCTACGGCTGCAGCTTCTCCTTTCTGGCTTTACATAATAACACACACACTTCTGCAAACGCCAGCCATCTATTGTCATTATTAGCTTTCATTATTTCTTGTGTTTATTAGTCCAGTTTCCCTCTTTTTCTTGTTAATGTCTCTAGTCATTTGCATATTTTCTTAGACAGTTCATTTGAAAAAATTTCGAACAGTAAGTTATGATATCTTGCAACGCCCTAACAATGCCCTAAAGCAACTGTATTGAACACTTTACTGCAGCAATGACCTGAAAAAAACTCTTAACACCCTAGTGAACCATTAGCAACGCCCTGGCAACCACTAACAACCTCCTGGCATTGTGGTGGGAGTTTTGCATGGAAGCTTGTTTTCGCCACAGAATGAAAAACAAAATTGCGACTTTTTATCTCACAATTCTGACTTTTTCTCACGACTGCGAGATATAAAGTCAGAATTGATTGATATAAAGTCACAGTTGCATGAAATAAAGTCAGATTTGAGAGATATAAAATCAGAAATGCATGATATAAAGTCTAAATTGCATGTTGTAAAGTCAGTAATTGTGAGATATAAAGTCAGAATTGTTGAATATAAAGTCAGAAATGCATGATATAAAGTCGCAATGGCGGGTTGTAAAGTCAGAATTGCTGAGATATAAACTATTCTGAGGGGAAAAGTATTTTTCCCTTAGAATTGGTCTGATAACTTACAATTGTGAGTTTATATCTCACAATTGTGAGAAAAAGTCAGAATTGTGACATAAAAAGTCTCAATTCTGTCCTTTTCCTCGCAATTGCAGACTTTATTTCTCATATTTGCAAAAGTATAAAGTTAAACAAATTCATACTTGCAAAAGTAAAATAAATGTCTAAATACATAACTAACTAATAAATTAATAAATACATAACAACATAAATAAAAAAAAAATTAAATGAGATATTATGGTCTGGCCACTAACTGAAATAAAATAAGTTGAAGTTGAAGTATTAAAATTACCAATACAAAATTTATTTTAAGACAAAAAAAGGTCAAAAGTACATATACAAAAGTTACTAAAACTTAAAATAAAATTACAATAAAGATGCAAAAAATGTAAAATAATAAAATCAAATTCTAAATATTAATGAATTCTATATTAGCATATAAATATTAGCAACTAAATAACACCGCGGCGTGAAGGAACACTTAATTTCCCAAAATGCAATGTTGTGTAGCCAAGCCTCAAAAATACCAGCATGTCAGTATTTCCCAAAAGGTAATAATGATGCTCGTAGTTACTTTAATTTCACAGTATATAATAAAGCGAAGCACATGGAACGAAATGCTAAAAACTTGAAACTTGATACAACAGCTTATATACAGAAAAAAAAGCACAATAGTTTAAAATGTGCATATATGTTGATCAAAAATAGTCAATAATCAGGGTATCGGCATATTTAATTTTGACAGGAATGAAAACGAGGTTGTGAGGGATAGAAGTACAGTGTGTTTAATACTGTTGTGCCGATTGTGAGGAAACATCTCAATGAAAACAAGACAAAAACTGCATAAACAGCTCTAAAAGTTGTGTGTGGTGAAAATGCCACAATCTTGGAGCTATACAGTGCTTGCCATTGGAAAGACTGTAAGTCTATCCCTCACAGCCTCATTTTCATTCAATATGGTGCCTAAACTTAAGGCGAGCAGCGTATGGATCGTGATGCAACAGACTGGCCATTACTGGGTCACTTCTTGACCTTCTCAGACTCTACCAGAGCGTTTGGAGACAGACACACACATGCTGATCTAAAGCCCTTGAGACTCGAGTGTGAAGTCAAGGCTTATGGGAGTCTATGATTTGATAAATCATTGAATACTGTTAAAAACACCAGCTGACTGAATGCAAAAGAACATTTGTACTTTTTTTCAGTGCAGCATGAAAAACCTTTTCACAATAATCTAATTTTGAACTTGGGGTTTAAGCTGTAATCATCAAAACCATAACAAATAAAGTCTTGAAATATCTCACTTTGCATGTAATTTGTCTATATAATATATTAGTTTCACCTTTTCATAAGCATGAATTTGAATTCAATTGGCCACGCCCACTGATGCATTCTGGTAAATGAAGTCTTCTTCCACCCATATAGTCTAGAAAAGTTAACTTATTAGATATGATGACACACACACACACACACACACACACAATCCATCAAACTTCGAAACATAGCCATATTTTCCAAAAATAAAAAACAAGCTTTTGTCAAGCCAAATTTTTATATTGTCTAGGCAACGTTGCTTTTAGTTCTGTTTTCCTCAATTCAAATTCTATTTAAATCCAGGAATTTGAAAAGGTATCAATTCAGACGTGTGGTTATAAGAGGTAAAACGCTATAAATACTGTTTGTTTTCTCACACAAACCGCTCGTTTCATGTCTTAGGCCATCAATGTGTACTTATATTTACGAGTCATTGAATCATGTTTAATCTGGACTTTTCTGTGCATGCTCTTTGAGGTGGTGACCATAGACCTCCATTATATGACTGACAGACAAGAACGGTTTGACCTAAAAATATCAAAATTGAAAATACTGTGGAAACAAAGACACCTACATCTTGGATGCCCTTGAGGTAAGATAAAACATACCAAAAAATAATTTCAAAGTGAACTATCCCTTTAAAGGACAAAGTGTCGCAGTGCTGATCTATTCTTAGTGTGCGGTGCAGGAGAAGGTGCGAGGAGACCCTGCTGCCAGATCCTACAGCGCTGGATCAAGCCGACCCGTCCACCATCTGTCCCCAGCCCCGGCCCGAGAGCAGCAGCGAGGGCCTCCAACACGAGCGCTGGGCGGAGGGCGCGTTCTCCTTCTCCTAGCAACCGGCCCTTCTTTTACATGTTTTTGAGGGGGTTCAGTGGCCTTATGGCGGGTCCTCACTCGCTCTCACTGTCCTATTTATGGTAATGAGCCATCTGCCCTTTCTCTGAGGCTGGGGTATCTGTGACGGGACAGGCCAGGGGTGTGCGTTCGGCACTAGCGCTGATATCTGTCTCTTAGCACTTAGCAGACGGACTTGTTGATTCACTGGAAGTAAATGGGCCATGACGCCACACTTCGTCCTGTCCGGACCTATTCATTTATTTAACAGGAAACATTAAAAATGCAATTCAGACAATGGCTTAAACACACCTCTTTTATCAGGATTTTCACTGAATTTTCCATAGTTATTGTTTTGTCTCTTTTCTTTTTTTTTGTGAGGATGAGATAAAGGGTTTTAAAAAGCAGTTTATAGAGATTGTACTTACATAAGGATATTTTTAGCTGATGGAATATTTTATAGATGAGCTCAGCTTAAAATGTGTTTACTGTGTTGTTTTAACAATCAAATTTGTTTTTATGTGTCGTTTAGTTCGGAACTCTATAAATCTGATAGTAGTAATAATTATATACAGGTGGTACAGTGGTCAGGTGGTACAGTGGTCAGGTGGTACAGTGGTCAGGTGGTACAGTGGTCAGGTGGTACAGTGGATCAGACAGTGGTCAGGTGGTACAGTGGTCAGGTGGTACAGTGGTCAGGTGGTACAGTGGTCAGGTGGTACAGAGGTCAGGTGGTACAGTGATCAGACAGTGGTCAGGTGGTACAGAGGTCAGGTGGTACGGAGGTCAGGTGGTACAGTGGTCAGGTGGTACAGTGATCAGACAGTGGTCAGGTGGTACAGTGGTCAGGTGGTACAGTGGTCAGGTGGTACAGTGATCAGACAGTGGTCAGGTGGTACAGTGGTCAGGTGGTAGAGGTCAGACAGTGGTCAGGTGGTACAGTGGTCAGGTGGTACAGTGGTCAGGTGGTACAGTGGTCAGACAGTGGTCAGGTGGTACAGTGGTCAGGTGGTACAGTGGTCAGGTGGTACAGTGATCAGACAGTGGTCAGGTGGTACAGTGGTCAGGTGGTAGAGGTCAGACAGTGGTCAGGTGGTACAGTGGTCAGGCGGTACAGTGGTCAGACAGTGGTCAGGTGGTACAGTGGTCAGGTGGTACAGTGGTCAGACAGTGGTCAGGTGGTACAGTGGTCAGGTGGTACAGTGGTCAGACAGTGGTCAGGTGGTACAGTGGTCAGGTGGTACAGTGGTCAGGTGGTACAGTGGTCAGACAGTGGTCAGGTGGTACAGTGGTCAGGTGGTACAGTGGTCAGACAGTGGTCAGGTGGTACAGTGGTCAGGTGGTACAGTGGTCAGACAGTGGTCAGGTGGTACAGTGGTCAGGTGGTACAGTGGTCAGACAGTGGTCAGGTGGTACAGTGGTCAGGTGGTACAGTGGTCAGGTGGTACAGTGGTCAGGTGGTACAGAGGTCAGGTGGTACAGTGGTCAGACAGTGGTCAGGTGGTACAGTGGTCAGGTGGTACAGTGGTCAGGTGGTACAGTGGTCAGGTGGTACAGTGGTCAGGGGGTACAGTGGTCAGACAAAGGTCAGGTGGTACAGTGGTCAGGTGGTACAGTGGTCAGGTGGTAGAGTGGTCAGGGGGTACAGTGGTCAGACAGTGGTCAGGTGGTACAGTGGTCAGGTGGTACAGTGGTCAGACAGTGGTCAGGTGGTACAGTGGTCAGGTGGTACAGTGATCAGACAGTGGTCAGGTGGTACAGTGGTCAGGTGGTAGAGGTCAGACAGTGGTCAGGTGGTACAGTGGTCAGGCGGTACAGTGGTCAGACAGTGGTCAGGTGGTACAGTGGTCAGGTGGTACAGTGGTCAGACAGTGGTCAGGTGGTACAGTGGTCAGGTGGTACAGTGGTCAGACAGTGGTCAGGTGGTACAGTGGTCAGGTGGTACAGTGGTCAGGTGGTACAGTGGTCAGACAGTGGTCAGGTGGTACAGTGGTCAGGTGGTACAGTGGTCAGACAGTGGTCAGGTGGTACAGTGGTCAGGTGGTACAGTGGTCAGACAGTGGTCAGGTGGTACAGTGGTCAGGTGGTACAGAGGTCAGGTGGTACAGTGGTCAGACAGTGGTCAGGTGGTACAGTGGTCAGGTGGTACAGTGGTCAGGTGGTACAGTGGTCAGGTGGTACAGAGGTCAGGTGGTACAGTGGTCAGACAGTGGTCAGGTGGTACAGTGGTCAGGTGGTACAGTGGTCAGGGGGTACAGTGGTCAGACAAAGGTCAGGTGGTACAGTGGTCAGGTGGTACAGTGGTCAGGTGGTAGAGTGGTCAGGGGGTACAGTGGTCAGACAGTGGTCAGGTGGTACAGTGGTCAGGTGGTACAGTGGTCAGTGGCGGACAGTGGTCAGGTGGTACAGTGGTCAGGTGGTACAGAGGTCAGGTGGTACAGTGGTCAGACAGTGGTCAGGTGGTACAGTGGTCAGGTGGTACAGAGGTCAGGTGGTACAGTGGTCAGACAGTGGTCAGGTGGTACAGTGGTCAGGTGGTACAGAGGTCAGGTGGTACAGTGGTCAGGTGGTACAGTGGTCAGGTGGTACAGAGGTCAGGTGGTACAGTGGTCAGGTGGTACAGTGGTCAGGTGGTACAGTGGTCTAGACAGTGGTCAGGTGGTACAGTGGTCTGGTGGTACAGTGGTCAGGTGGTGCAGTGGTCAGGTGGTAGACAGAGGTCAGGTGGTACAGTGGTCGGGTGGTACAGTGGTCAGACAGTGGTCAGGTGGTACAGTGGTCAGGTGGTACAGTGGTCAGACAGTGGTCAGGTGGTACAGTGGTCAGACAGTGATCAGGTGGTACAGTGGTCATGTGGTACAGTGGTTAAACAGTGGTCAGGTGGTACAGTGATCAGGTGGTACAGTGGTTAGACAGTGGTCAGGTGGTACAGTGGTCAGATGGTACAGTGGTCGGACAGTGGTCACGTGGTACAATGGTCATGTGGTACAGTGGTCATGTGGTACAGTGGTCAGGTGGTACAGTGGTCAGGTGGTACAATTGTCATGTGGTATAGTTGTCATGTGGTACAGTGGTCAGACAGTGGTCAGGGGGTACAGTGGTCAGGTGGTACAGTGGTCAGGTGGTACAGTGGTCAGGTGGTACAGTGGTCACTCAGATGGTACAGTGGTCGGACAGTGGTCAGGTGGTACAGTGGTCATGTGGTGCAGTGGTCAGGTGGTACAGTGGTCAGGTGGTACAATTGTCATGTGGTATAGTTGTCATGTGGTACAGTGGTCAGACAGTGGTCAGGTGGTACAGTGGTCAGGTGGTACAGTGATCAGGTGGTACAGTGGTCGGACAGTGGTCAGGTGGTACAGTGGTCAGGTGGTAGAGTGGTCATGTGTACCGTACAGTGGTCATGTAGTACAAGCTCGCAGAAAACTCCCATTTTACAAGTTGCAATTACGAGCTCTACGAGGACGTTAACCCTTTTACAAGTTTAAATCACACAATTGCAGTAATTATAATATGAACAAACCTTTTGTCCTTGTTATCATCTAAGACTTCCTTATTTGTCATTTCCTTAAATACAGAACCAATCCTTTAGCAACAGCCTCTGACTCCCAGCATGCACCCTGGCTAGAGCGTTGGCATGTGTGTGGGCTGCAGTATGACACACTCCCAGTGTGTGGCGGGGAGGTGTGAAGGTAAACTGTGAGAACTGCTGTACGTGCTTGAGTGTATAATCCGAGTGTGTGGCTGTGATGGTTATTTGTGGTAAATAAGTGTGTATCAATGAACCCCACTCTCAATTAAGTACCTGTTATCTAGAACAGTGGATTCTTCAGGAGATTGTTACATTTAACATCAAATGATGACCCAACGCAGTACCAGAACTGTACAAAAGTAAAGTCATTTTATAGAGATTGTACTTGCAAAAAGCTTTTTTAGCTGATGAAATATTTTACAGCACAGAATAATGCAAAATGAAAAGGCAAGAAAATTATGTGTGTGTGTGTGATATATATATATATATATATATATATATATATATATATATATATATATATATAATACAAACTTTTATGTTAGATTGTCATTAATCGATTAAGTATCAATTAAAATAAACAAAATTAATTAATTAACATAAACAAATAAATATATAAATTAAAATAAATATCAAAAACAATTAAAATATATACAAATTAATATTACCATGAATTATATAGGCCCAAGAATTAGCAA
Organism: Hybognathus amarus; assembly: GCA_030378365.1. NCBI lineage: Eukaryota > Metazoa > Chordata > Actinopteri > Cypriniformes > Leuciscidae > Hybognathus > Hybognathus amarus. The sequence continues at coordinate 59,163 of JAQIUQ010000924.1, read as the reverse complement.
AATCATTAATAGTTCAGTTTATGGGTAAATGACAAATAATGAAGTCTAAGATTGTGAAGGGGAAAATTAATAATAAAAAAAAATAGCTTATTTTAAATTATTATAATTATTTTATTTATTTATTAGATTTTTATTATCTGCATATTTTATTACATAATATATTATATTATTTAACTATATAAAAATGATGTCTAATGAATGCAGACGTGAGCAGAGGCAAAATGTCCTGATTTCTCTCCTCACTCTCAGATGTATGAGAAAGTGTCTTGGCGTCGTGCTGACGCTGAAGTCATTACTATGGCAACTGATGTAGATGTACGGGATGTTGGCTATAGAGTAAAAATGGATCAGATTACATCACTTGCAAAATAACAACTACATGGACACTGGACAGACAGTCTTAAACTCAAAAATAAGTGACTAATGGCATTGGGTTCAGTGCAGTATAGTCAGTCACTACGTCATTTGGATCCAACAATCAGACAAGACCGAACACGTCTATGAGCAGCTGCGCACACATTACTGATTGTTTTCGGAAATACAATCAAATTAGCAAATATAAGTCCTGCAAAAAAGGACCCTAAGCTGAGACGTCTATCATAGAAGAACTAAAAACACATCACACTAGGCCATCCTCATTCAACAAAATGGCTTCCATGTGACTGAAAAGCTAATGGATGAACATTACGAATACAATTTCAGCTAAATATCCCAATCCCAGTGAAATCGGCATACCGTTTGCTACTTCACAGCATGCAAAATTTAACTGAACTACTCTGAATGTCAAAAATAGATACACATTTTTTAGTATTAGCTTTGAATGAGCAAGTTTCTTTTGAAAGAAATTAATAATTTTATTCAGCAAGGATGCATTAAACTGATCTTATACAACGGGGCGGTTGAATGCTCTTCTTGAAGCAGATAAACTTACTGTTTAGATGCTTTTGACAGAGCACGAGACACACAGACTGAGGTCATTCACACTTAATCTCTCTCTCTCTCTCTCTCTCTCTCTCTCTCTCTCTCATAACTGCATTAATAACTGCATTAGTCTGCTATCAGTGGCTGAAGCCTTTGTTACTCGCTCTAAAATTACGTTTTGGAATTAGCAACGGAGTCGTGGGATGAGATGCGTAAGAAATTACTCCTACATGTGATTTAAGGACAAAAACCTGACAAATGTCTTGAAATACATCATCTGAACAATGTTTTGAGGTGTGTTGAATTATTAGAAAATAATGCACATGACGTGCATTATTTTTTTTATAATTAAATGGACTGAAGTCAATTATTCCTGCTATAAAAGATTTTTTATTTCAAATAAATGATGTTCTTTTGAACTTTCTATTCATTAAATAATCTTTTTAAAAAAATCACAATTTCCACAAATATATGAGCCAGCACAACTGTTTTCAACATTGATCATAATCATCAATGTTTCTTGAGCATCAAATCATCATATTAGAGTGATTTCTGAAGGATCATGTGACACTGAAGACTGGAGTAATGATGTTAAAAATGTAGCTTTGATCACAGGAATAAATTACATTTTACTATTTATTCACATAGAAAACAGCTGTTTAAAATTGCAATAATATTTCACAATATTACTGTTTTTACTGCATTTTTGATCATATAAATGCAGTCGTGCATTTTCCGTTTTGTGAAACATACCTTTCAGTAAAATAAAAGGTTAGATGTCACTATATGTCTTTTTTGCCATGACTGTGTTGTTTTTAAGAGGGAACGACATCTCAGAGCAGGCGGATCAATAACCGCAGACTTGACATACACGGCGTGTGTAAAATGAAGTCTCAGATGTTCAACGAGGAAGAAGGTGGAGGTTCAGCAAGGACAAAGACGAGCTGTTTATGGTTACATAAAGTCAGGTTTGGGGTAAAAACATTAGATTAAGCCGAGTAAAAACAACCCCGTCCGGAAGAAGTCGATAACTGTGTCAGTACTGGTTTGAGAGCAATGACTGATAGCATCACAAGGGCATGTGATTTTTACATGATACGGTTGTCATGGCAGCGGCCTAGATCACACTAAGAGAGCGGAGTGGCGAGCTAGATGAAAAAAGACGATTAAGACAAGACAAAATACATTCTGACCACTTACAGCAAATTGTATAACAGATCAAACATCTGATTAATCATTTAGTGGCATTTGCCTGTGCAAAAGTTACAGTGCGGTTGCTATGCATTAGGCATTCTGAGAAGTTGTTAGTACGTTGCTATGCAGTTGCTAGGCTGTTCTGGGTGGTAACTAGGTGAGCAGTAAGCATCAAAGTCAATAGAGCCCAAGTGATATTCAAGGTTCTTTTCACCCATTTGATCTAATATATATATATATATATATATATATATATATATATATATATATATATATATATATATATATATATATATAAATCTGATTTGGTTTAGAACAGTTTCTCAACTGGTGAGTCAAGTCGCAAGTCAAAGAAGCAACAACAACATGGCTGCGCCCAAAATCGAATACTTCACTACTATGTAGTATGCATAGGTCCCTGATGAACTACTGCTTCTTTCAAGATTCATGGGTGAGTTGTATAAACTGCTAAGACTAGTTTTACAAGTTTGTCATACAATTTTTTTCATCCAAGACTTTTCATAACTTTTTAAAGTAGCCTAAGTTACATAAAAACGTACATTGGTCTAATTTGATACTGAACAGTAAGACTGATTAAACACCTAACTACCTGCTAGTTAGTCAAACTACTTCTTAAGACACGGTCTTAACATAATGACTATGTTTATACAACTGGCCCCTGAAGTGTGCATGACATGAATGAGGCCACAGGAGATTTACTATGAATGAAAGGGATGCAACTGCTGGTAAGTCACGTGACAGTCAGGGCTGCCAACTCTCACGCATTGAGCGTGCCACACCCCCGATTTCTCACGCTAAAGTGTTAAGCCAGTCGGCAAAATACCTGAAAGATAAGTTTATCTATAAATCCACCAGTTGAGCCACTCGTGATCGACTAGTTTTACCGCAAATTAGTTAAAATATCCTCTAATCTAGTCAAGAGCGATCGTGCATAAGAGACAGATGCTGAGCTTCTAACGGCGCGGACGCAAAACCAGGACTGGAGTCAAAGCTAATTCCTCTCTGCACTCTAAGCGTTCTGTTATCACTCCGATGACATCCACTACGTGTTTTCCAGTCTCACTCACAGGAAAAATTGCTCCGTGTTTGCGTGAGCTAAGTGCACACATTTCTCTAAAACACCCAGCACAAACAGAATGCCTTTTCTCAAAGTCTTGTGCTGTTTTATGAAGGCAAAAAGCAATATCATGGTTTCGTTTTTTAGTTAATTGGCAAAATATAACTTTAGAGACCTTCATGTTAGTTTATACATTCTCATGTTTGGCAAAAGGTAGAATCGAACTCGGGTCCTAGCGCATCAACTCTTTCATAAACAACAGGCTTTACGATCTACGCCACTGAAGCTGTTTCGTGAACAGGGCGTGTGTTTGTTATAAAGACAGGCACTAAAGGAGGCTTCAGTGCAAATAATAGGCTATGCCTCCCCGGAGAAATCTCACGCCAAGCTAAACTCAAAAGTTGGCAGCTCTGCGTGACAGTAACATGGCGGATGAAGTAGACTTATGTCCGAATCATTAGAGCACACATTTTAACGGTTACGAAGTAAATTCAAATGTAGTAACTTCTCAGAAAGTGCGCACGCGATTTCAGAGTCCTGTTTTTTTCTGAATCGAGACTTTTATTTTGAAAGACGTGCGTGAAAACGGTTCGTTGATTCTTCTGTCAGACGCATAGGTCAGATTTCTGTGAAGTAAAGTGTGCCTGAGAAAAACGTGTTGTCATGATTCGGTATCTGCGGTCAGATTAGATGTTATTCTAACGTGAAAAAAAGTCTCTTACCTCAGAAAAACTTTTCCTGTCCTGTCCATAGACGGTAAAACATAGGTCCTGTCGCATGCGGAGGCGTGCGCTGTATACTTCCCTATACAAAGAGCAAAATATATTACGAGCAGTTGTCAATTAGTAGCCTAAAAGTCATGACATTACCAATACATTACATAAAGTCTACTTCGTGTGTTAGTTGTGAAGGACTGGCACTTTGCATACAGGTATGATGCATTATATTCATCAGGAGGACCAGTGTCCGTGCCGCGGTGACGTCACACACCAAAAAAAAACATAGACTGAAAAATAAATAAATAAAATAAAACCCACATGTTTGACAAAGACCGTTTGTAGAATAAAAATAAAAACAAAGACCGATTGCGTCTGTAGCTTAATTAATCACTAAGGTAACTAACGTTATTGTTTCCGTAACCCAGCATTTAATTAGAGCACTTAATTTTCACTTTGTGTTATTTTTATATAGGCTATGTTTTAAATGACTGGTGGGTCAAACAAATTTACTGACTTTATTATATTCACAAAAACTAGTTTGGGACTGCTATATTTAATAGCCTTAATTAGTCAGTATTAATGTTATGCATGTTGACTCTACTTGTGTGTGTGTCAACCAGTTTTTGAAAAATATTTGATTGGTTTTTAAAAGCAAATTTATTTAAAAGAAAATTCAATATTTATAGGGTGATTTCAGTTTGATTGTGATACTTTTCCCCAGTCGTCTCAATGGCAAAATGTGTCCCAATCAACCTGAATTATGTATAATTTTTTTTTTAGGAAATAGGTCAAATTTCTAAAATAACCTAAATTTAGGAGAACCACTGGTATAGAAAAGCACTAGGACAAAAACAAAACCCTTTCTTCTCAGTATTTCTCCTTTTCTTTAGCTTGTTCCCTAATCTATTTGTCTAACTAACCTGGCATTTTATATTGCAAACTAAAAATACAACCTATTTCAAAATATCAATAATTGTATAATATAAATAATAATAAATACTGGCACTGGCACTAAAGCAACTCAAAGGTTAAGGGTTTGATCCCCAAAGAACACGTCCACATCAAATGCATCAACAAAGAAGCAATAGGACTGGTTAAACATGGTGCAAAAAAGCAACACCAAAGTCAACGGTTTGATGCATGACTAAGAAATCTGAAAACACTATAAAGAGTCTGACAAATGAGTCAATTCAAAAGTTCTATGGATGAAAGTTTTGCAGTCGTTTTGAATGGAACTGAGAGGCACCAACCTCAGCCAGAGAAATCTCAGTAGATCAGGTGTGTTATAGTCTTGCAGAAATGAGCAGTCTCAGTCCTGGCCTTGACAACAAGCAGTTTCGGTTCCTTTAGCGCCAACCAAAGGGAACTGTGCATGTGTTGAACAGTTGATGTGAGCGACATGCCACATCCTGCTACACACACACACACACACACACACACACACACACACACACACACACACACACACACACACACACACACACACACACACTAGCATCTCCTGTCACTGGCAGCACCAGCTGGAGTTCACTGATAGCCTGTGTGTGTGTGTGTGTGTGTGTGTGTGTGTGTGTGTGTGTGTGTGTGTGTGTGTGTGTGTGTGTGCCACACCCTCACACGTGTGCAATAGCAGGACAACAATATTCTCAATATAGACAGTAGGTACACATTTAGGCATAAAGCACTCATTGTTGCCTTCATATTGTGGAGTAGATTCAATATTTGATCCAAGGTTTGGGTTTATGATCAGCTGATATATTATGTGCACAAGTTTAGAATCATTTGCATGTTTTTAGAACGCTCTGGCAAGGTTTTCGCAATACTTTTTCTATAGAACGCTTAATCTGGTCTTTAATAATGTTCTCACAACAAAAATTGTACATTGTTCATAGAACTTTTTTGTTTGTTTTTTAAATGTTAATTGTTCCAGCATATTCAGAGAACAGTTCAAAATTTACATTCCCATAAAAAAGGGAAATTCAAAACTTAAAAAAATTCTTAAATTTAGCACATTTTTGCATACATTTTTGTATTTGTTTTTACTGGGTTCTGCCCCATATTTGAGGAACACTTGAATTTAAAACCTCTACATTTCTTTGCCACAGCAAAGAAAGGAGGAGAAAATTAGTTTGCTGACTATTGATCGAAATATAATCATCATGAAATAATCTGACTCTCTGATCTCATCCTATCTGAAAAACTGATCAATAGAGTGTTGTGCCATTAATACATATTGCATGACCAACTCTGTGATATTACTGCATGTGATCCAGCAGTGTTGCTGCAATCAGTAATTATAAGGGATTTTAGACATCAATTTCATTACTGTGAAGTCACACACAATTTCTATAAGATGATAATGACTGAATCTTCAACAAGTAGATATGAAGAACACTTTCATCTGATGAGGACAGAACAATAGGTATTAGAGTCTGCAGCCAGTCTTGAACTCTTCTGATGCCAGTAAGAAACCACACAGAACAGCTTAGAAAGCACATCTGGGAAAACATTAAAGATATTCTCTAGTTAGTGTTTTGCAAGACAGTGATCTCCAGGGACATCTAGTGGCCAAACTATAGAACAATATCCCAATTTAAAAGGTCAGAAATAGTTCATCTTATCGGTAATATTTTCGTCTTTGATTATTTAATGTTTTTTTTTTTTTTTTATGTGGTTATCATTAAACATTCTTGGAGTAACTAATATTTTTTACTTATGTTGTTTATAATGTTACCTGCATCACTATCACTAACTAACATGATTCATTAATCAATCAATGAATCATGTTAGTTAGTGATAGTGATGCAGGTAACATTATAAACAACATAAGTAAAAAATATTAGTTACTCCAAGAATGTTTAATGATAACCACATAAAAAAAAAAAAAAAACATTAAATAATCAAAGACGAAAATATTACCGATAAGATGAACTATTTCTGACCTTTTAAATTGGGATATTGTTCTATAGTTTGGCCACTAGATGTCCCTGGAGATCACTGTCTTGCAAAACACTAACTAGAGAATATCTTTAATGTTTTCCCAGATGTGCTTTCTAAGCTGTTCTGTGTGGTTTCTTACTGGCATCAGAAGAGTTCAAGACTGGCTGCAGACTCTAATACCTATTGTTCTGTCCTCATCAGATGAAAGTGTTCTTCATATCTACTTGTTGAAGATTCAGTCATTATCATCTTATAGAAATTGTGTGTGACTTCACAGTAATGAAATTGATGTCTAAAATCCCTTATAATTACTGATTGCAGCAACACTGCTGGATCACATGCAGTAATATCACAGAGTTGGTCATGCAATATGTATTAATGGCACAACACTCTATTGATCAGTTTTTCAGATAGGATGAGATCAGAGAGTCAGATTATTTCATGATGATTATATTTCGATCAATAGTCAGCAAACTAATTTTCTCCTCCTTTCTTTGCTGTGGCAAAGAAATGTAGAGGTTTTAAATTCAAGTGTTCCTCAAATATGGGGCAGAACCCAGTAAAAACAAATACAAAAATGTATGCAAAAATGTGCTAAATTTAAGAATTTTTTTAAGTTTTGAATTTCCCTTTTTTATGGGAATGTAAATTTTGAACTGTTCTCTGAATATGCTGGAACAATTAACATTTAAAAAACAAACAAAAAAGTTCTATGAACAATGTACAATTTTTGTTGTGAGAACATTATTAAAGACCAGATTAAGCGTTCTATAGAAAAAGTATTGCGAAAACCTTGCCAGAGCGTTCTAAAAACATGCAAATGATTCTAAACTTGTGCACATAATATATCAGCTGATCATAAACCCAAACCTTGGATCAAATATTGAATCTACTCCACAATATGAAGGCAACAATGAGTGCTTTATGCCTAAATGTGTACCTACTGTCTATATTGAGAATATTGTTGTCCTGCTATTGCACACGTGTGAGGGTGTGGCACACACACACACACACACACACACACACACACACACACACACACACACACACACACACACACACAGGCTATCAGTGAACTCCAGCTGGTGCTGCCAGTGACAGGAATGTTGTGTGTGTGTGTGTGTGTGTGTGTGTGTCGTGTGTGTGTGTGTGTGTGTGTGTGTGTGTGTGTGTGTGTGTGTGTGTGTAGCAGGATGTGGCATGTCGCTCACATCAACTGTTCAACACATGCACAGTTCCCTTTGGTTGGCGCTAAAGGAACCGAAACTGCTTGTTGTCAAGGCCAGGACTGAGACTGCTCATTTCTGCAAGACTATAACACACCTGATCTACTGAGATTTCTCTGGCTGAGGTTGGTGCCTCTCAGTTCCATTCAAAACGACTGCAAAACTTTCATCCATAGAACTTTTGAATTGACTCATTTGTCAGACTCTTTATAGTGTTTTCAGATTTCTTAGTCATGCATCAAACCGTTGACTTTGGTGTTGCTTTTTTGCACCATGTTTAACCAGTCCTATTGCTTCTTTGTTGATGCATTTGATGTGGACGTGTTCTTTGGGGATCAAACCCTTAACCTTTGAGTTGCTTTAGTGCCAGTGCCAGTATTTATTATTATTTATATTATACAATTATTGATATTTTGAAATAGGTTGTATTTTTAGTTTGCAATATAAAATGCCAGGTTAGTTAGACAAATAGATTAGGGAACAAGCTAAAGAAAAGGAGAAATACTGAGAAGAAAGGGTTTTGTTTTTGTCCTAGTGCTTTTCTATACCAGTGGTTCTCCTAAATTTAGGTTATTTTAGAAATTTGACCTATTTCCTAAAAAAAAAATTATACATAATTCAGGTTGATTGGGACACATTTTGCCATTGAGACGACTGGGGAAAAGTATCACAATCAAACTGAAATCACCCTATAAATATTGAATTTTCTTTTAAATAAATTTGCTTTTAAAAACCAATCAAATATTTTTCAAAAACTGGTTGACACACACACAAGTAGAGTCAACATGCATAACATTAATACTGACTAATTAAGGCTATTAAATATAGCAGTCCCAAACTAGTTTTTGTGAATATAATAAAGTCAGTAAATTTGTTTGACCCACCAGTCATTTAAAACATAGCCTATATAAAAATAACACAAAGTGAAAATTAAGTGCTCTAATTAAATGCTGGGTTACGGAAACAATAACGTTAGTTACCTTAGTGATTAATTAAGCTACAGACGCAATCGGTCTTTGTTTTTATTTTTATTCTACAAACGGTCTTTGTCAAACATGTGGGTTTTATTTTATTTATTTATTTTTCAGTCTATGTTTTTTTTTGGTGTGTGACGTCACCGCGGCACGGACACTGGTCCTCCTGATGAATATAATGCATCATACCTGTATGCAAAGTGCCAGTCCTTCACAACTAACACACGAAGTAGACTTTATGTAATGTATTGGTAATGTCATGACTTTTAGGCTACTAATTGACAACTGCTCGTAATATATTTTGCTCTTTGTATAGGGAAGTATACAGCGCACGCCTCCGCATGCGACAGGACCTATGTTTTACCGTCTATGGACAGGACAGGAAAAGTTTTTCTGAGGTAAGAGACTTTTTTTCACGTTAGAATAACATCTAATCTGACCGCAGATACCGAATCATGACAACACGTTTTTCTCAGGCACACTTTACTTCACAGAAATCTGACCTATGCGTCTGACAGAAGAATCAACGAACCGTTTTCACGCACGTCTTTCAAAATAAAAGTCTCGATTCAGAAAAAAACAGGACTCTGAAATCGCGTACGCACTTTCTGAGAAGTTACTACATTTGAATTTACTTCGTAACCGTTAAAATGTGTGCTCTAATGATTCGGACATAAGTCTACTTCATCCGCCATGTTACTGTCACGCAGAGCTGCCAACTTTTGAGTTTAGCTTGGCGTGAGATTTCTCCGGGGAGGCATAGCCTATTATTTGCACTGAAGCCTCCTTTAGTGCCTGTCTTTATAACAAACACACGCCCTGTTCACGAAACAGCTTCAGTGGCGTAGATCGTAAAGCCTGTTGTTTATGAAAGAGTTGATGCGCTCAGGACCCGAGTTCGATTCTACCTTTTGCCGAACATGAGAATGTATAAACTAACATGAAGGTCTCTAAAGTTATATTTTGCCAATTAACTAAAAACGAAACCATGATATTGCTTTTTGCCTTCATAAAACAGCACAAGACTTTGAGAAAAGGCATTCTGTTTGTGCTGGGTGTTTTAGAGAAATGTGTGCACTTAGCTCACGCAAACACGGAGCAATTTTTCCTGTGAGTGAGACTGGAAAACACGTAGTGGATGTCATCGGAGTGATAACAGAACGCTTAGAGTGCAGAGAGGAATTAGCTTTGACTCCAGTCCTGGTTTTGCGTCCGCGCCGTTAGAAGCTCAGCATCTGTCTCTTATGCACGATCGCTCTTGACTAGATTAGAGGATATTTTAACTAATTTGCGGTAAAACTAGTCGATCACGAGTGGCTCAACTGGTGGATTTATAGATAAACTTATCTTTCAGGTATTTTGCCGACTGGCTTAACACTTTAGCGTGAGAAATCGGGGGTGTGGCACGCTCAATGCGTGAGAGTTGGCAGCCCTGACTGTCACGTGACTTACCAGCAGTTGCATCCCTTTCATTCATAGTAAATCTCCTGTGGCCTCATTCATGTCATGCACACTTCAGGGGCCAGTTGTATAAACATAGTCATTATGTTAAGACCGTGTCTTAAGAAGTAGTTTGACTAACTAGCAGGTAGTTAGGTGTTTAATCAGTCTTACTGTTCAGTATCAAATTAGACCAATGTACGTTTTTATGTAACTTAGGCTACTTTAAAAAGTTATGAAAAGTCTTGGATGAAAAAAATTGTATGACAAACTTGTAAAACTAGTCTTAGCAGTTTATACAACTCACCCATGAATCTTGAAAGAAGCAGTAGTTCATCAGGGACCTATGCATACTACATAGTAGTGAAGTATTCGATTTTGGGCGCAGCCATGTTGTTGTTGCTTCTTTGACTTGCGACTTGACTCACCAGTTGAGAAACTGTTCTAAACCAAATCAGATTTATATATATATATATATATATATATATATATATATATATATATATATATATATATATATATATATATATATTAGATCAAATGGGTGAAAAGAACCTTGAATATCACTTGGGCTCTATTGACTTTGATGCTTACTGCTCACCTAGTTACCACCCAGAACAGCCTAGCAACTGCATAGCAACGTACTAACAACTTCTCAGAATGCCTAATGCATAGCAACCGCACTGTAACTTTTGCACAGGCAAATGCCACTAAATGATTAATCAGATGTTTGATCTGTTATACAATTTGCTGTAAGTGGTCAGAATGTATTTTGTCTTGTCTTAATCGTCTTTTTTCATCTAGCTCGCCACTCCGCTCTCTTAGTGTGATCTAGGCCGCTGCCATGACAACCGTATCATGTAAAAATCACATGCCCTTGTGATGCTATCAGTCATTGCTCTCAAACCAGTACTGACACAGTTATCGACTTCTTCCGGACGGGGTTGTTTTTACTCGGCTTAATCTAATGTTTTTACCCCAAACCTGACTTTATGTAACCATAAACAGCTCGTCTTTGTCCTTGCTGAACCTCCACCTTCTTCCTCGTTGAACATCTGAGACTTCATTTTACACACGCCGTGTATGTCGAGTCTGCGGTTATTGATCCGCCTGCTCTGAGATGTCGTTCCCTCTTAAAAACAACACAGTCATGGCAAAAAAGACATATAGTGACATCTAACCTTTTATTTTACTGAAAGGTATGTTTCACAAAACGGAAAATGCACGACTGCATTTATATGATCAAAAATGCAGTAAAAACAGTAATATTGTGAAATATTATTGCAATTTTAAACAGCTGTTTTCTATGTGAATAAATAGTAAAATGTAATTTATTCCTGTGATCAAAGCTACATTTTTAACATCATTACTCCAGTCTTCAGTGTCACATGATCCTTCAGAAATCACTCTAATATGATGATTTGATGCTCAAGAAACATTGATGATTATGATCAATGTTGAAAACAGTTGTGCTGGCTCATATATTTGTGGAAATTGTGATTTTTTTAAAAAGATTATTTAATGAATAGAAAGTTCAAAAGAACATCATTTATTTGAAATAAAAAATCTTTTATAGCAGGAATAATTGACTTCAGTCCATTTAATTATAAAAAAAATAATGCACGTCATGTGCATTATTTTCTAATAATTCAACACACCTCAAAACATTGTTCAGATGATGTATTTCAAGACATTTGTCAGGTTTTTGTCCTTAAATCACATGTAGGAGTAATTTCTTACGCATCTCATCCGACGACTCCGTTGCTAATTCCAAAACGTAATTTTAGAGCGAGTAACAAAGGCTTCAGCCACTGATAGCAGACTAATGCAGTTATTAATGCAGTTATGAGAGAGAGAGAGAGAGAGAGAGAGAGAGAGAGAGAGATTAAGTGTGAATGACCTCAGTCTGTGTGTCTCGTGCTCTGTCAAAAGCATCTAAACAGTAAGTTTATCTGCTTCAAGAAGAGCATTCAACCGCCCCGTTGTATAAGATCAGTTTAATGCATCCTTGCTGAATAAAATTATTAATTTCTTTCAAAAGAAACTTGCTCATTCAAAGCTAATACTAAAAAATTGTTATCTATTTTTGACATTCAGAGTAGTTCAGTTAAATTTTGCATGCTGTGAAGTAGCAAACGGTATGCCGATTTCACTGGGATTGGGATATTTAGCTGAAATTGTATTCGTAATGTTCATCCATTAGCTTTTCAGTCACATGGAAGCCATTTTGTTGAATGAGGATGGCCTAGTGTGATGTGTTTTTAGTTCTTCTATGATAGACGTCTCAGCTTAGGGTCCTTTTTTGCAGGACTTATATTTGCTAATTTGATTGTATTTCCGAAAACAATCAGTAATGTGTGCGCAGCTGCTCATAGACGTGTTCGGTCTTGTCTGATTGTTGGATCCAAATGACGTAGTGACTGACTATACTGCACTGAACCCAATGCCATTAGTCACTTATTTTTGAGTTTAAGACTGTCTGTCCAGTGTCCATGTAGTTGTTATTTTGCAAGTGATGTAATCTGATCCATTTTTACTCTATAGCCAACATCCCGTACATCTACATCAGTTGCCATAGTAATGACTTCAGCGTCAGCACGACGCCAAGACACTTTCTCATACATCTGAGAGTGAGGAGAGAAATCAGGACATTTTGCCTCTGCTCACGTCTGCATTCATTAGACATCATTTTTATATAGTTAAATAATATAATATATTATGTAATAAAATATGCAGATAATAAAAATCTAATAAATAAATAAAATAATTATAATAATTTAAAATAAGCTATTTTTTTTTATTATTAATTTTCCCCTTCACAATCTTAGACTTCATTATTTGTCATTTACCCATAAACTGAACTATTAATGATTTTGCTAATTCTTGGGCCTATATAATTCATGGTAATATTAATTTGTATATATTTTAATTGTTTTTGATATTTATTTTAATTTATATATTTATTTGTTTATGTTAATTAATTAATTTTGTTTATTTTAATTGATACTTAATCGATTAATGACAATCTAACATAAAAGTTTGTTTATATATATATATATATATATATATATATATATATATATATATATATATATATATATATCACACACACACACATAATTTTCTTGCCTTTTCATTTTGCATTATTCTGTGCTGTAAAATATTTCATCAGCTAAAAAAGCTTTTTGCAAGTACAATCTCTATAAAATGACTTTACTTTTGTACAGTTCTGGTACTGCGTTGGGTCATCATTTGATGTTAAATGTAACAATCTCCTGAAGAATCCACTGTTCTAGATAACAGGTACTTAATTGAGAGTGGGGTTCATTGATACACACTTATTTACCACAAATAACCATCACAGCCACACACTCGGATTATACACTCAAGCACGTACAGCAGTTCTCACAGTTTACCTTCACACCTCCCCGCCACACACTGGGAGTGTGTCATACTGCAGCCCACACACATGCCAACGCTCTAGCCAGGGTGCATGCTGGGAGTCAGAGGCTGTTGCTAAAGGATTGGTTCTGTATTTAAGGAAATGACAAATAAGGAAGTCTTAGATGATAACAAGGACAAAAGGTTTGTTCATATTATAATTACTGCAATTGTGTGATTTAAACTTGTAAAAGGGTTAACGTCCTCGTAGAGCTCGTAATTGCAACTTGTAAAATGGGAGTTTTCTGCGAGCTTGTACTACATGACCACTGTACGGTACACATGACCACTCTACCACCTGACCACTGTACCACCTGACCACTGTCCGACCACTGTACCACCTGATCACTGTACCACCTGACCACTGTACCACCTGACCACTGTCTGACCACTGTACCACATGACAACTATACCACATGACAATTGTACCACCTGACCACTGTACCACCTGACCACTGCACCACATGACCACTGTACCACCTGACCACTGTACCACCTGACCACTGTCCGACCACTGTACCATCTGAGTGACCACTGTACCACCTGACCACTGTACCACCTGACCACTGTACCACCTGACCACTGTACCCCCTGACCACTGTCTGACCACTGTACCACATGACAACTATACCACATGACAATTGTACCACCTGACCACTGTACCACCTGACCACTGTACCACATGACCACTGTACCACATGACCATTGTACCACGTGACCACTGTCCGACCACTGTACCATCTGACCACTGTACCACCTGACCACTGTCTAACCACTGTACCACCTGATCACTGTACCACCTGACCACTGTTTAACCACTGTACCACATGACCACTGTACCACCTGATCACTGTCTGACCACTGTACCACCTGACCACTGTCTGACCACTGTACCACCTGATCACTGTACCACCTGACCACTGTCTGACCACTGTACCACCCGACCACTGTACCACCTGACCTCTGCTACCACCTGACCACTGCACCACCTGACCACTGTACCACCAGACCACTGTACCACCTGACCACTGTCTCAGACCACTGTACCACCTGACCACTGTACCACCTGACCACTGTACCACCTGACCTCTGTACCACCTGACCACTGTACCACCTGATCACTGTACCACCTGACCTCTGTACCACCTGACCACTGTACCACCTGACCACTGTCTGACCACTGTACCACCTGACCTCTGTACCACCTGACCACTGTACCACCTGACCACTGTCTGACCACTGTACCACCTGACCTCTGTACCACCTGACCACTGTACCACCTGACCACTGTCCGACCACTGACCACTGTACCACCTGACCACTGTACCACCTGACCACTGTCTGACCACTGTACCCCCTGACCACTCTACCACCTGACCACTGTACCACCTGACCACTGTACCACCTGACCTTTGTCTGACCACTGTACCCCCTGACCACTGTACCACCTGACCACTGTACCACCTGACCACTGTCTGACCACTGTACCACCTGACCTCTGTACCACCTGACCACTGTACCACCTGACCACTGTACCACCTGACCACTGTACCACCTGACCACTGTCTGACCACTGTACCACCTGACCTCTGTACCACCTGACCACTGTACCACCTGACCACTGTCTGACCACTGTACCACCTGACCACTGTACCACCTGACCACTGTCTGACCACTGTACCACCTGACCACTGTACCACCTGACCACTGTCTGACCACTGTACCACCTGACCACTGTACCACCTGACCACTGTACCACCTGACCACTGTCTGACCACTGTACCACCTGACCACTGTACCACCTGACCACTGTCTGACCACTGTACCACCTGACCACTGTACCACCTGACCACTGTCTGACCACTGTACCGCCTGACCACTGTACCACCTGACCACTGTCTGACCTCTACCACCTGACCACTGTACCACCTGACCACTGTCTGATCACTGTACCACCTGACCACTGTACCACCTGACCACTGTCTGACCACTGTACCACCTGACCACTGTACCACCTGACCACTGTCTGACCACTGTACCCCCTGACCACTCTACCACCTGACCACTGTACCACCTGACCACTGTACCACCTGACCTTTGTCTGACCACTGTACCCCCTGACCACTGTACCACCTGACCACTGTACCACCTGACCACTGTACCACCTGACCACTGTACCACCTGACCACTGTCTGACCACTGTACCACCTGACCTCTGTACCACCTGACCACTGTACCACCTGACCACTGTACCACCTGACCACTGTACCACCTGACCACTGTCTGACCACTGTACCACCTGACCACTGTACCACCTGACCACTGTCTGACCACTGTACCACCTGACCACTGTACCACCTGACCACTGTCTGACCACTGTACCACCTGACCACTGTACCACCTGACCACTGTCTGACCACTGTACCACCTGACCACTGTACCACCTGACCACTGTACCACCTGACCACTGTCTGACCACTGTACCACCTGACCACTGTACCACCTGACCACTGTCTGACCACTGTACCACCTGACCACTGTACCACCTGACCACTGTCTGACCACTGTACCGCCTGACCACTGTACCACCTGACCACTGTCTGACCTCTACCACCTGACCACTGTACCACCTGACCACTGTCTGATCACTGTACCACCTGACCACTGTACCACCTGACCACTGTACCACCTGACCACTGTCTGACCACTGTACCACATGACCACTGTACCACCTGACCACTGTACCACCTGACCACTGTCTGACCTCTACCACCTGACCACTGTACCACCTGACCACTGTCTGATCACTGTACCACCTGACCACTGTACCACCTGACCACTGTACCACCTGACCACTGTCTGATCACTGTACCACCTGACCACTGTACCACCTGACCTCCGTACCACCTGACCTCTGTACCACCTGACCACTGTCTGATCACTGTACCACCTGACCTCCACCTGCTACCACCTGACCACTGTACCACCTGACCACTGTACCACCTGACCACTGTCTGATCCACTGTACCACCTGACCACTGTACCACCTGACCTCTGTACCACCTGACCACTGTCTGATCACTGTACCACCTGACCACTGTACCACCTGACCACTGTACCACCTGACCACTGTACCACCTGACCACTGTACCACCTGTATATAATTATTACTACTATCAGATTTATAGAGTTCCGAACTAAACGACACATAAAAACAAATTTGATTGTTAAAACAACACAGTAAACACATTTTAAGCTGAGCTCATCTATAAAATATTCCATCAGCTAAAAATATCCTTATGTAAGTACAATCTCTATAAACTGCTTTTTAAAACCCTTTATCTCATCCTCACAAAAAAAAAGAAAAGAGACAAAACAATAACTATGGAAAATTCAGTGAAAATCCTGATAAAAGAGGTGTGTTTAAGCCATTGTCTGAATTGCATTTTTAATGTTTCCTGTTAAATAAATGAATAGGTCCGGACAGGACGAGTGTGGCGTCATGGCCCATTTACTTCCAGTGAATCAACAAGTCCGTCTGCTAAGTGCTAAGAGACAGATATCAGCGCTAGTGCCGAACGCACACCCCTGGCCTGTCCCGTCACAGATACCCCAGCCTCAGAGAAAGGGCAGATGGCTCATTACCATAAATAGGACAGTGAGAGCGAGTGAGGACCCGCCATAAGGCCACTGAACCCCCTCAAAAACATGTAAAAGAAGGGCCGGTTGCTAGGAGAAGGAGAACGCGCCCTCCGCCCAGCGCTCGTGTTGGAGGCCCTCGCTGCTGCTCTCGTGCCGGGGCTCGGGGACAGATGGTGGACGGGTCGGCTTGATCCAGCGCTGTAGGATCTGGCAGCAGGGTCTCCTCTGCACCTTCTCCTGCACCGCACACTAAGAATAGATCAGCACTGCGACACTTTGTCCTTTAAAGGGATAGTTCACTTTGAAATTATTTTTTGGTATGTTTTATCTTACCTCAAGGGCATCCAAGATGTAGGTGTCTTTGTTTCCACAGTATTTTCAATTTTGATATTTTTAGGTCAAACCGTTCTTGTCTGTCAGTCATATAATGGAGGTCTATGGTCACCACCTCAAAGAGCATGCACAGAAAAGTCCAGATTAAACATGATTCAATGACTCGTAAATATAAGTACACATTGATGGCCTAAGACATGAAACGAGCGGTTTGTGTGAGAAAACAAACAGTATTTATAGCGTTTTTACCTCTTATAACCACACGTCTGAATTGATACCTTTTCAAATTCCTGGATTTAAATAGAATTTGAATTGAGGAAAACAGAACTAAAAGCAACGTTGCCTAGACAATATAAAAATTTGGCTTGACAAAAGCTTGTTTTTTATTTTTGGAAAATATGGCTATGTTTCGAAGTTTGATGGATTGTGTGTGTGTGTGTGTGTGTGTGTGTCATCATATCTAATAAGTTAACTTTTCTAGACTATATGGGTGGAAGAAGACTTCATTTACCAGAATGCATCAGTGGGCGTGGCCAATTGAATTCAAATTCATGCTTATGAAAAGGTGAAACTAATATATTATATAGACAAATTACATGCAAAGTGAGATATTTCAAGACTTTATTTGTTATGGTTTTGATGATTACAGCTTAAACCCCAAGTTCAAAATTAGATTATTGTGAAAAGGTTTTTCATGCTGCACTGAAAAAAAGTACAAATGTTCTTTTGCATTCAGTCAGCTGGTGTTTTTAACAGTATTCAATGATTTATCAAATCATAGACTCCCATAAGCCTTGACTTCACACTCGAGTCTCAAGGGCTTTAGATCAGCATGTGTGTGTCTGTCTCCAAACGCTCTGGTAGAGTCTGAGAAGGTCAAGAAGTGACCCAGTAATGGCCAGTCTGTTGCATCACGATCCATACGCTGCTCGCCTTAAGTTTAGGCACCATATTGAATGAAAATGAGGCTGTGAGGGATAGACTTACAGTCTTTCCAATGGCAAGCACTGTATAGCTCCAAGATTGTGGCATTTTCACCACACACAACTTTTAGAGCTGTTTATGCAGTTTTTGTCTTGTTTTCATTGAGATGTTTCCTCACAATCGGCACAACAGTATTAAACACACTGTACTTCTATCCCTCACAACCTCGTTTTCATTCCTGTCAAAATTAAATATGCCGATACCCTGATTATTGACTATTTTTGATCAACATATATGCACATTTTAAACTATTGTGCTTTTTTTTCTGTATATAAGCTGTTGTATCAAGTTTCAAGTTTTTAGCATTTCGTTCCATGTGCTTCGCTTTATTATATACTGTGAAATTAAAGTAAGTACGAGCATCATTATTACCTTTTGGGAAATACTGACATGCTGGTATTTTTGAGGCTTGGCTACACAACATTGCATTTTGGGAAATTAAGTGTTCCTTCACGCCGGCGGTGTTATTTAGTTGCTAATATTTATATGCTAATATAGAATTCATTAATATTTAGAATTTGATTTTATTATTTTACATTTTTTGCATCTTTATTGTAATTTTATTTTAAGTTTTAGTAACTTTTGTATATGTACTTTTGACCTTTTTTTGTCTTAAAATAAATTTTGTATTGGTAATTTTAGTACTTCAACTTCAACTTATTTTATTTCAGTTAGTGGCCAGACCATAATATCTCATTTAATTTTTTTTTTATTTATGTTTTTATGTATTTATTAATTTATTAGTTAGTTATGTATTTAGACATTTATTTTACTTTTGCAAGTATGAATTTGTTTAACTTTATACTTTTGCAAATATGAGAAATAAAGTCTGCAATTGCGAGGAAAAAGGACAGAATTGAGACTTTTTATGTCACAATTCTGACTTTTTCTCACAATTGTGAGATATAAACTCACAATTGTAAGTTATCAGACCAATTCTAAGGGAAAAATACTCTTCCCCTCAGAATAGTTTATATCTCACAATTCTGACTTTACAACCCGCATTGCGACTTTATATCATGCATTTCTGACTTTATATTCAACAATTCTGACTTTATATCTCACAATTCTGACTTTACAACATGCAATTTAGACTTTATATCATGCATTTCTGATTTTATATCTCTCAAATCTGACTTTATTTCATGCAACTGTGACTTTATATCAATCAATTCTGACTTTATATCTCGCAGTCGTGAGAAAAAGTCAGAATTGTGAGATAAAAAGTCGCAATTTTGTTTTTCATTCTGTGGCGAAAACAAGCTTCCATGCAAAACTCCCACCACAATGCCAGGAGGTTGTTAGTGGTTGCCAGGGCGTTGCTAATGGTTCACTAGGGTGTTAAGAGTTTTTTTCAGGTCATTGCTGCAGTAAAGTGTTCAATACAGTTGCTTTAGGGCATTGTTAGGGCGTTGCAAGATATCATAACTTACTGTTCGAAATTTTTTCAAATGAACTGTCTAAGAAAATATGCAAACGACTAGAGACATTAACAAGAAAAAGAGGGAAACTGGACTAATAAACACAAGAAATAATGAAAGCTAATAATGACAATAGATGGCTGGCGTTTGCAGAAGTGTGTGTGTTATTATGTAAAGCCAGAAAGGAGAAGCTGCAGCCGTAGCCCCATTTCGCTGTCTCACCACCTCCCCATGACTCCTGGTTGCGTAGGAACACGAGGCCCATTCTGCCCTGCGGACACACTCATCGCTTCATTAGGCCCTGCTCACTGAGGCGGGGAGAGCGAGGCAGCACGCGTTCTTCACACACACACACACACACACACACACACAGTTCCCCAAAATCCACAGAGCCTGCAGGCAAGGGTCACACACACACACACACCCGCTCATGAGGAAAACACACTCATCAACACATCTGCGGCCTCATTCTGTGTGTGTTTACTGTACAATTTTCACACTTACATTTGCACTTCACCTTAAAACACACTTAAATGAATTGTTCTGCAATGCGTTGGGATTGGTTCATTCAAATGTAATGTTCCCAGCCAATCAATTTCACTATTCGTTACTTTGCCCCGCCTCCTCCCCAGCTCCACTTGCCTAGATCTGCTCTCTCTAGCAGAAGAAACATGTTTCCTTTCATTTACACTACCGGTCAAAAGTTTAAGATCGGTAAGATTTTTTATGTTTTTAAAAGAAGTCTCTTCTGCTCACCAAGGCTGCAATTTTTTGATAACAAATACACAAAAAAACCTCAGTAATATTGTGAAATATTTAAAATTTAAAATGACTTTTTTGTTAATATATATTAAAATGTAATTTATTCCTCTGAAAAAAGCTGAATTTTCAGCATCATTACTCCAGTCTTCAGTGTCACATGATCCTTCACAAATCACTCTAATATGATGATTTTATGCTCCAAAAACATGTATGATTATTATCCATGTTGAAAACAGTTTTTTACATTTTTATTTCAGGATTCTTTGATGAATAGAAAGTTCAAAGAACAGCATTTATTTAATTAGAATCTTTTCTAACATTATAAATGTCTTTACTGTAACTTTTGATCAATGTAACTCATCCTTGATGAATAGAAGTATTAATTTCTTATTTATTTCCCCCAAAAATAAAATACAAATTCTTACTGACCCCAAACTTTTTAAAGTGTAGTGTTTAATGTAACAAAAGCTTTCCATTTCAGATAAAATCTGTTCTTTGAACTTTCTATACATCAAAGATCGTGAAATAAAAATGTAAAAAACTGTTTTCAACATGGATAATAATCATACATGTTTTTGGAGCATAAAATCATCATATTAGAGTGATTTGTGAAGGATCATGTGACACTGAAGACTGGAGTAATGATGCTGAAAATTCAGCTTTTTTTCAGAGGAATAAATTACGTTTTAATATATATTAACATAAAAAAGTCATTTTAAATTGTCATAATATTTCACAATATTACTGTGTTTTTTGTGTATTTTTTATCAAAAAATTACAGCCTTGGTGAGCAGAAGAGACTTCTTTTAAAAACATAAAAAATCTTACAGATCTTAAACTTTTGACCGGTAGTGTATGTTCACTACCAGTCAAAGGGGATTTAGCAGAACTGACTCGGGTCAGACTGTTCCGAACTTCAATTTCGTTGCAACGGACCATCAAATCTACGGAAAGTCCCATTAACGTCCATTGAAAGGGGTCAAAACTTTTATACTATAACTCTAATAAAGTATTTAAGCTTCACCCACCAAGTATCTATCATAGCGAAGCCTATAGCAACTACCTTAGGACATGCCAGCAACATGTTAAAGCTTGAAAAGTGCTAATTTATGTTAGCTTTGTGTTAAAACATCCTATTAATGTGCTAATTCATGCTATAAACATGCTAATTCTAGTTAGCAATGTGCTTAAACATGCTGTCTGTCTGTTTTTCTTTTTTACTGTTCCTTCAAAACCTTCAAGCTTCTTCAGACTTGCACAGCTTTATAAGCCATCATCCAAGTTTGTCTTGACAAACTGTTTTTTTTTTACATCTTACATGGTAGTTTAAGTATAAACTGTCTCTGCCTTATTACTTTGTTTCTTCGGTTAAATTTCAAACTTTTCGGACAATCTTAAAAGTAAAGGTTTTAAAAGGGTGTTTTTGCAGCAATGCAATAAAAAAAATATGGTTCGCTCGTATGTATTCTAAATAGCAGATTATACACTTATGAGAGTACTTAATTATTAAATTAAATGGTTGTAGTGATTACACATTAATGAAAACATATAATTTTGAAAGGAACAAAGTGTTTTTTGTTAAAAATCAATTTAAAATATTACACAGTGTAGCTTTAAAGGTAGAACCATCAAACCATCTCTTTATTATTAAATTAACTTAAAAAAAACTAACCCTAACATTGAGTGTCTTTTTCAACTCACTCTTAGAAGAAATGGTTCTATTTAGAACCAGAAATGGTTCCATCCCCACTTCATATGAAACTCCAAAATGGTTCTATATAGAACCATTTTGTTTGGGTTAAAGTGTTCTATTGGCCAAGTATGGAACCCCAGGGTTCTATATAGAACCCAGAGGAACTCTTTTTTAAGAGTGTATAGAACCTTTTAGGGGTTCCAAATACTGTAGCGCTGATAGAACCTTTTAAGATTCTATATAGAACCTTTTCTTCTAAGAGTGTACTAGGTTTAATTAAAGGTTTCCAAGTTTGGAGAAATAAAAATGGATACTCAATTTGGTTAATTGCTGTCATACAGTAAGTGTTTTAAAGTATTTGGTCTTTAAATAACTGTTTCTTTATTCAATTAAAGTATCACAAACAACTTTAACATTGAATTAAAGAACTTTACATTTAATATAAAGTATTACGAATAAAAAATAAAGCATTTAAACGCATTCAACAATTGTGAAATCATAGATTTCTCACTAGTGATTTTTCACATCTCCAGATACAAACACAGACATGTAAGTACATGTGATGTGTAGACCTATTTTTTTACAGTCTATGGTGTAGAATCGCATCAGTCCCGCGTGTTGTTGTTGTCTGGGGTTTGAAGTTGTCCGCTAGAACAATGATGGCAGCTTTAGCATGTGCCGCGGCCCACGCTGGGGCTGACGGTGCCAGTGACAGCGGCAGACACAGCATCACAATTGTCCCACAAGACAAAAGTGCACTTGTGCCTGAGGCTGTGGGTGAGGGGCTCTTCACTGCGCTGCGTTCCTCTAGCAAACACTACTAGCTATTGGGCTGGGTGTTGAAAAATATTGAAAATATCAATTTTTCCACTTTATTTCATTTTTAAGAACTGATATTGTTCCCTAAATCCCCAAGATTTTAGGGTATGTTTACAACGATGTAATAAAAACAGAAAAGTGTTTACTTAGCATTTTTGGCGTACTGACGACAGCATTGTCAAAACGATCCCGTTCAGAATCGCTCAATTCACTATTCCCTACATTACTCCACTATAGTTAACTTGAGGGAGTGAATGAAAACGAGTGAGTGATTTCAGACACTGCACATACTTTTGATGCATGACGTCACCGTTTTCACAAATTTGTTTTTGTAATTTACACGGAGATGATATCATTGCCTTTTTTTAAAAACTTGCACGTTGTAATCCATTTTCAAAAGTTTGCATCCCAAAACACATTGGCATGTAAATGAACGGCCAACACGCATAAAATTTTTCTGTTTTTAGTTGAAAATGGTGTTGTGTAAACGGCCCCTCGGTCTATTAGTAAAGTTCGGATCATACTGACTCTAATCTTGGAATCACATTCAGCAAAATGAGCGATAATTATATGATAATTGGTACTTATAAAGCACATATTAAAGGAGTAGTTCACTTTTCAAAAAACTTTTGCTGATAATTTACTCACCCCATGTCATCCAAGATGTCCATGTCTTTCTTTCTTCAGTTGAAAAGAAATTAAGGTTTTTGATGAAAACATTCCAGGATTTTCTCCAAATAATGGACTTCAATGGGGTCCAAACGGTTCAAGGTCCAATTGAGAGTTTCAGTGCAGATTCAAAGGGCTTTAAACGACACCAGACGATGAATAAGGGTCTTATCTTAGGACTCTTCGAGTCATGACTCGAAAAAGATTTGTTCATTTTGATGAACGAGTTCGAACAGGAGAGTCACGAACACTCATAACAGAACAGAGCAAGGCGAGCATTTGAGCTTATAAAACTTAAACTTTGTTATTTTTTTTAAAATGAGCGATCGTTTCGTTAGATAAGACCCTTATTCATCGTCTGGAATCGTTTAAAGCCCTTTGAAGCTGCACTGAAACTGTCTTTTGGACCTTGAACCATTTGGACCCCATTGAAGTCCATTATATGGAGAAAATCCTGGATTGTTTTCATCAAAAACCTTAATTTCTTTTCGAACTGAAGAAAGAAAGACATGGATGACATGGGGTTGAATAAATTATAAGCAAAAGTTTTTTTTAAAGTGAACTACTCTTTTAATTCACTCAATACCTAAATTTAACAACCTCACTAACTGTTAATAAGCAGTAATTAAGAGTTTAAAGAGATAGTAAATAGTGAGAATTGGACCCTAATCTAAAGTGTGACTGTTCTGAAGATCATAATACTTAAATGTACGTATATGGGATATTTTTTTCCACCCATTTTACCATATTGAATAGAAATGATGGCTGTGAAATATCATCTCTGAAATCATCAAGATGAGAAACGACGATCATTTGTGTCTCTGAGTTGATCTTTTGTTTTGCCGTCTCACTTGAACAGCCGCCAGTTCGTCTAACAAAAGCCCTTCTAAACAGTCCTGAAACACAATACACTAGTTGGAGGTGCAAATCAGATTATCCCATTGATCATTTGTTGTTTTATTGCCTCTGTAAATTTTGTTTTTCTTCAGTAATGGTCGTTTCGTACAGGCCAATGAACACCTTTGGCAGTTAATTAAGTGAAAAGTGAACAAGTCTGAGTCGTAAAGTCTTAAAGGAACGGTATTTAATCAAGTCATTGTTTAAAGTCACATCTTTAATCAAGTCAAATCTTATTGTGTTGCTTTTCTGATATCTTTTTAAAGCCAGTCAATATGACATTAAACCCCATCAATATGGCAAAAAAAGAGTTTATTTAGGCTATTCTGTATATCTAGGCCAAATCAGGCCGAGACTGTGGGTTAATTTCACAATTTTACACTGCATGTCGAGTGTTTTATTAGCATCATGTGTCTATCAGCACAGATAAGAGTCGAGCAGGAGCTGTTGACACATTTCATAAAGGCCTGACACACACAAAGGCCTGTCAAACACGGGGCTTCTGTAAGCAAACACACACTCCACTGTCACAGTGTTTAATAAGGCTCTCTGTGTCAGCCAAACACCACCCGTGGAGATCATCCACACTTCACATCTGGAGGCGCAGAGTCTGTTCAAACGCCGCCTGCTTGTGTTTAAAGTCCCCATGAAATCAAAATTGAAGTTCTTTGTTTTTTAGTATGAATTCGTCAGCTTTAGTGTTATGCTTGTGTGCTCCAAAACAATGACACAATTCACATTAGAAGATATAAGCATTGAAAACAGTTTTTCACTGCCGCCAGTATGGATCCATGATTTTGATGACATCACTCTGCACTTTAGCTTCTCATCAGATTTTCTGTCCAATCAAATGCTCTCTAGAATCTAAAGCTCCACCCCCTACATTATAAAAGACGCTGATTCTGCAGCTAAAACTCACACTATTTTGTCTATATTGTGAACGGCACATAGTGCACTATATAGGGGAATGATTCAGACAGTGTAAATATGCTTTCCATTGCAAATGAAGTCTGGTTTCACGTCAGTGTCACGTGAACCACCTGCAGCTTCGAGTCCAGAGACACGACTCACAGAGCGGATCATATGATCGAGTTGCTCAGACCAGAAAACATATCGGACCTGTTTGATATTCTGCACTGAATGCTGTATTTTAAAGTGATATGTAGATCAGGAGGAGAAACGGTTCAGAGATCAGGAGGAAACTGAGGCTTTACCGAGTTCAATGGCTCTGGTCGAGCTGTTATATAAACCAAACGCTATTGGCTATTTTAAATAAAGGGGAGGAGCTGATCAACATGCCCCACCCCGTTTTCATGTTTCAGTGAAACTTACATCAACACATTAAATAATGCTGTGTGTTTCAAGGCACTTCAGTGAGCCTTTAATAGTCTTATGTTCTATCACTCATGTGCATCTTCGTTTTGTGTGTGTGCATTTCTTGAAAAGATCATTTTTAGGGATTATATTTTTTGCACAATTCATCCAACAAAAATCATTATTTAATTGTTATATTACTCACTATTTGAAAGCCCTAATCATAGCACCGCTAAAGGACAAAATGATGAAAACTTGCCATCATATGGTTTTTATTTTTTTAGAAAGAGAAGAAACACAAGGCAGATGGCCAATGGGAGTGCCACAGTTAGTCGGAACTTGCCCTCAGGTGAATGCAAATACTTCTTGTTAACCCGGTTTGGCCGCCCTTATGCCTTTATCTATGTAAATTCTCTTAAACTGCCAGAAAGTGAAGGTGGTAACTTGTGTGTTCAGGATTTGCCTTCAGGATTTTGTGAGACAGTACCTAAATGTATTTTGACATACAGCTGACAAACATTGAATCTGAATCCCAAATAGAGAGTTGAGACATGTTTTAAAAGTAACTGCGTAGAATCTAAAACACCCTAGCATCTGCATAGCAACACTCTGACAACAACCCAAAACACCCAAGCATCCTGCATAGCAACACTCTGACAACAACCCAAAACACCCAAGCATCTGCATAGCAACACTCTGGCAACCATCCAAACACCAAGCATTGCATAGCAACACTCTGGCAACCACACAAAACACCCAAGCAACTGCATTGCAACACTCTGGCACAACCACCCAAGCAACTGCATGGCAACACTCTGGCAACAACCCAAAACACCCAAGCATCTGCATAGTAACACTCCTGACAACAACCCAAAACACCCAAGCATCTGCATAGCAACACTCTGACAACAACCCAAAACACATAAGCAACTGCATAGCAACACTCTGACAACAACCCAAAACACATAAGCAACTGCATAGCAACACTCTGACAACAACCCAAAACACATAAGCAACTGCATAGCAACACTCTGGCAACAACCCGAAACACATAAGCAATCTGCATAGCAACACTCTGACAACAACCCAAAACACATAAGCAACTGCATAGCAACACTCTGGCAACAACCCAAAACACATAAGCAATTGCATAGCAACACTCTGGCAACAACCCAAAACACCCAAGCATCTGCATAGCAACACTCTTGCAACCATCCAAAACAACTGCATAGCAACACACTGGCAACCACCCAAGCAACTGCATTGCAACACACTGGTAACCACCCAAAACACCCAAGCAACTGCATAGCAACACTCTGGCAACAACCCAAAACACCCAAGCAACTGCATAGCAACACTCTGGCAACAACCCAAAACACCTAAGCAACTGCATTGCAACACTCTGCATAGCAACACTCTGGCAACCACCCAAAACACCTAAGCAACTGCATAGCAACACTCTGGCAACAACCCTTAACACCCAAGTATCTGCATAGCAACACTCTGAAAACAACCCTAAGCACCCAAGCAACTGCATAGCAACACTCTGGCAACAACCCTAGCAACTGCATAGCAAAAGTCTGACAATCATTTAAAACATCATAGCAGCTGCATAGCAACACTCTGGCAACCAGAGATGAAGGTGATTGTATTCAGTATTGTGGATGCAGGAAGAGGAAAAGCCTAAATGTTCAGGATGGTGTGTGGAGGTCAAGCAAGTTTGCATGTGAGATGAGTGAGATGGGTCTCATGTGAATACTGAAGACTGCAGAGATGGGTTTGCAGACTAGAGTACATTAAAGAGCTGCTTTAATTCAATAACCCTCCAGTTCCAGATACCATGTCACGGCTCATTTTGATGAAGTACAGCAACAAGCGTATTCCATGCTTGCACGAGAGCAAGAGGATAGCTCAGCGAATCTGGTGAGCAAACCGTGCTGGTCATTAATGGAGTGTTTTATTAGCTTAAAGCCACCAGGAATGGAGTGGAGGGCCTGTGAATTGGCTGGGCAGAAATGCAGTGTGTGTGCGGCGTGGAGCGAGGCATTTGCGCCTACTTTCCAATGGTCTGATTCATTTTCTGCATGAAGGGCTTTCAGTGAGCTGACTACAGCCGCCGCTAGCCTGCTCAGATTTATGGGCTATTAAAACAGCAGGGTATCTGACCACTACACCAGCAGCACACACACATATGAATATCATCCACTCCCAGACTGCATGGACACACCATCTTAAGGAACGTCCATCTGCACCTCTCCGCCGTTTTCCTTCATCACCATCACTTTCAGTTACAAGATTTATGACATTTATTTGTCATGAATAATGTCTGGCTCCTCGATGAATTGAATTGCTTTTTTCCCTCTCTTGTAAGTCACTTCGAATAAAAGCGTCTGCTAAATGCATAAATTTAAATGTATGTAAATTAATAGTAAACAAATATCAATAAGACAATGAGTAGCCAAAGATTTCCTTTATTGTTTTTTGACTTTTAATCCTTTCACACTTGTCCAAACGCTCAAACACACGACATCCTTTTTTAAACTTTTTTATGCATTTTAAACTTTTTATGGATTTATACGAACAATTTCAAACTTTTGAAAACGTGTTTCAAAGTGCAAGTTATCGCTATCGTCACTGTGTAGAAAAAATACGAAAACATGAATTTGTTGTAAACAGTGACGTCATGCGTATGAATAATACAGTAGCCATGTTTCCATCCACTTTTCAATCGAATTATCTGAAGTTCGGTTAAAAGAACTCATGCGAATAAAGTTGGTGAAAGTGTGTTTCCATCCAACAGCTTTAAAGCGAATAAAAACCTGTATGTAATGAAGTCACATGCTGTTTTGCGATCATATTGGTATGTCGAATTGATTTGAGACATTTTAAGGTGTTTCCATTAATTTTCGCACTGAATCGAACAACATTCAAGCAAACTTTTGCGAACAAAGTTTTGTTAGACAAAACGGATTCGCCATCTACCAACAAATGATCAATATTTCACAAGTTGTAGCCTAATAATGCTTATGTGCCAGCTGATAGCGACATATGAATGGGATAATGTATATGTATATTATCCTGCTTATTACATATAAATCAAATAAATAAATAAATACAATAATTTGACACAAAATATTGACTTAAAAACGAGTTTATTGATTTAAAAACGAGTATTGCTTCTGCTAAAGAAAATAGTCTGTTCCGTCTCTGAACTGCGTCCATGGAAACGGTGTTATACTAGCAGCGCCGCAGTTTGTTAAAAAGAAATAACAAACTACATTATACATTAGAATTCAACCAAGCCACGTAAAAACAAGCAAAACTAACCTAAGAAAACAACAACGCTATAAACATCCGCCATGTGGGCCCAAACAGACGTGCCGGAAATGAACTCGTCTTCTGACTTGTTGCAACCATAAAAGGGCCTAAAACTTAATCGCAATTAATTATTTATTCGGTAAATAACGTTTCCATCAGCTTTTATCGCATTAGCCGTATATTCGAATCGAGAGAAAATCCGATGAAGACCGAACGTATTTCATTTGAGTCGATATTCATGAAAATTCATCGAATTTTACTGTTTCCATAAGGCATTTTTCATTCGATATCACTTAATTCGGATAAAAACGTGTCGATGGAACAATGGCTAGTGTTTTTAGTTGTTTTTCGCGGATCCGTGCGACATTGGTGTCGTCTTTCAAAAAATGTTTCAGTTGTTTTACATCGTTGTCATGTAAATGTACCCTTGCTCTGAATCTTTTTCTGAGTCATTTAGTTCATTTAAAATGACAGTGTGACTACAACTTGTGAAATATTGATCATTTGTTGGTAGATGGCGCTAATCCGTTTTGTCTAACAAAACTTTGTTCGCAAAAGTTTGCTTGAATGTTGTTCAGATTCAGTGCGAAAATGAATGGAAACACCTTAAAATGTCTCAAATCAATTCGATATACCAATTTGATCGCAAAACAGCATGTGACGTCATTACGTACAGGTTTTTATTCGCTTTAAAGCCGTTTGAAGGAAACACACTTTCACCAGCTTTATTCGCATGAGTTTTTTAACCGAACTTCAGATAATTCGAATGAAAAGTGGATGGAAACATGGCTAGTTTTAACTCTAAGCGGACCAGGATAAATGTATATTTTCTCTTTTTGTTCCCAAGAGAACCGAACTACAAGTGTGAACACAACTTATACAAGCTTATCAACCAAGTCTGATTCTAAGAGTGTATAGTGAAAATGTTATCTATTTGTGGATCATGTCCTGCATGGCAAATGGTGCTCAAACACCAACCCCAATGGCAAACAGGTGGCTCCTTAACACACTCTTTGTCCTCAGAAGCAACAAAAAGACACATTTATTCTTATTCTCAAGATCTCTCAGAGTCTATTTACATGATTGCTCAAAAGCCAAAACGTGCTGTAACTCAATTGCTCCTAAGCTGGCTCCTTCAATTCTTTTAGTTCCTCAATCTGATTAGATTGGACCAGTCTTTTTAAAGGCTGATCTCCAATCAGCTCTATTGGCAAGTTTAGTGTTATATCTTAGGCGCTGCAACTTCATTATCTCTGGGAATTATGGGAGGGCTTGTGGGAGAACGGGGAATCTCACAAAGTGCCTCTATGAATAGCTCTGATCACGAACATAACGCCACAGTAAGGACTGAAAGGACATCCTCTGACACTTGATATTAAGTTCACAATAATCCTTCTCAGTGACTTCTGATTTTGCTTATGGGACGAGTTCCTGGATCAATGCTTTTTTTAAAGCAAATATGAAATCATTTTTCCAAAAATTAAAACATTATTTACTCAGCCTCATGTTGTTTCAAAACCACGTAAAAAAAAAATTTAAAAAATCATTTTTCTACAGTCAATTCTGGTGTTGAATATCAAAAACATCAAGGCCCTGTTTCACATATAGCTTATTTGGATTTGCATTGAAAAAAGGTGTGAAGCAGTAAAGTTAACTGATGCTAAAACCATTGGAAATAATAACCAAATGGAAAAAATAATACTTATTTTATTTCATCTAGTCGCCTTATCAGCATTTATCATTTTCATTATCATTTTTAAACGACTGATACATCTGTGAAATCCCTAGAAATAAGGAAAAAAGAAGCCAAGATTTTCGTGAAAGCCCAATCCGGAACACTAAGCCTAAACCAAACACTACAATCTGATTGGCTGACAGGTATGTTGTTCCAGGAAAAACAAGGATGTCCAGGAACCTGTCCTATAAAACAAAAGATCTTTTATTTCCACCATGTAAAACAACATCTCATCTGCAACACATTAAAGACTCTATGTGTGAATATGCACTTTCAGTTTACCACATTTAATTTACAAGTGACGATGTGTTGCATAGACACACATACAGAATCACACGTGCAGTCCATGTCAAGATGTGAGAAAATGAATTCAGTCGTCTTGTGTTTAAAATTAACAGTAATGCAAATAATAAAACATTCGTATGAGTCAAAGTCGCGTGTTTGATATGATACCAGCGCCTAAAATAAACTGCAACAACAGATAGGGTTCGTTTCCATTGCAAAAGACTCGAGAAATCCTGTTCGTCCAGTTAAACGACTAGATAAGTGTCGTATTTCATAAAGACAGACTGTTACAATGACCTGAATTCCTCTTGGTATAAATCCCCGGGATTATCATTAAACTATGGGTTTCACAGCACGTAAGTACTAGGCTAGTGGTGCTTGAACCTCCTTATCATCAATCATCCAATCAACAATACAGTGGTTTTCTTTGCCTGTAGTTTGAATAGCGGAAATCCAGACGTCTTGCCTCCATTTCAGGCGATGCTAGTGTTCTCGCTGCATGCCGTGAGTGAGAAGTCTTGTGCGATTGCCTTTGCAAGTATGTGTGAGAACAGCACTTTGGTGAGATGGAGCAGATGCACACAAGCAATGAGGTCATACAGTTGTTGTGTCCTCCAGCCCTATTGCTTAATCCTCTTGTACTCGTTTACAGGTTACAGTCAGTCTGTGCAATAATTTCCCCTGGAAAACACTGCCTGTTTTATAAAGTCATTTACTGTTGATTAAACAAGCTCTTGAGGCTTTATGTGCTTTTAACCTTTAACACCGGGGCTTTTTACACTGTGCTTCACCTTGGGTTATTGTCCTGTTAAACCCGGGGCTAAGCTTGTAGTAAAGCGTTTCACACTTGTAATGTGCACCAGTGAAAGAAATCTTATTTAATTGTTTAGGAACAGACAAACAATCACTTAAAGTCACCATGAAATCAAAATTGATAATTCTTGTTTTTATGCAATATTGTATTATTCATTATAGCCTGAATTCTTTATTTTTTATTAATGTGCCTCGTAATGTTTCATCAAAAATCATTTCCCCCTCCTTCTCGTGTGACATCTTTTCTCTTGAGGGCATGAGGGCGGGGCAACCTGTCACTCACAATCCACGACCAATAAACCACAATCATCCAATCAATTCATGGGCAAAATCAAGCCCCGCCCAACATTTGTTCTTGTTTCGAGAAGCCATTTCTTTTAAAGGCTGACTGCCTTCAGCGTGATTTAATGTGTTGATGTAAATTTCACTGAAACTGGAAGACGGGCGAGGGATATTGAGCAGCTCCTCCCTCTTTTAAAAATAGCCAATAGTGTTTAGTTTCATAACGGCACTATGTGCCGTTCACCATGTCGAAAATAGCAAATGTGTGAAGAGTGACTGTTTTCAGCCACAGGTTCAGAGTCTATTATAGTGTAGGGGGCGGGGCTTCAGATTCTAGAGAGCATTTGATTGGACAGAAAAGTTGATGAGAAGCTGAAGTGCAGAGTGATGTCATCAAATCATTGATTCAGTATTGGTGGCAGTGAGAAACTGTATGTTTTCAATACTTATATCTTCTAAATGTGAATTTTGTTATGGTTTTGGAGCACACAAGCATATAGATGGCTAACATATACTAAAAAGATGGGGAACATATGAAAAGACAATCACAACTTCCATTTCATGCCTACTTTAACAGTGCTTACCTCATTAAATATTCACACGCCCTGTATCTGTTACAGACACTTTCACACTGCTGTTTAGTTTCACCATCTGAGAGAAAATTCTAATGAATTACGTGACCTATAACTAGTTTAAAACATGAAAGAAGATAAGGCAGGAATACTTTACGTGTGTTTATAAAATGCACTCTTAAAAAGTTTAGAAGAGGGTGTTTTGGCAAGAACTTTTTTTTTCTTAGTCTGAAGAACATTTTAATAATCTGAAGAACCTTTTTTGCACTATAAAGAAGCTTTTGTGCAATGAAAATATTCAATGTGTGTAAGAGTGTGTGAAATTGTTTCACAGAGTTTATTTAAGAGTGTGTGAAAAGGAAAAGCCCAAATTCGTTTATATCAAACTCAAAACACTAAGTTTGGAAATATTTAGGTTTAACTACAAATTAAATAGAAAGATCAGAAAACAAACAGCCGTTGAGATTAAACAGAGAATTCGTATTAAGGAAGAGAGGTGGAAAAAAGGTGAAAACACATTAAATAGAGTGGAATGGCGCGCGCCAAGAAGCCTCACCACTAGCGCTCGCGCGCGCTGCTGCAGTTGCCAGGGGATGTCGAAGGGGAGGGGTTATGATTGGCTGAAGTGGGTCTGTTGCCTTGGCAACGAAAAGGGGTTTGGTAGCGTTGCTGTGCGGCGTGATCTGTGCGCAGCGCGGATGGAGGAAACAGTTTGAGGCTGAAACACTCCGACTACTGACGCGCTTCAGCGGAAAACGGGTCCGCGCGCTTGCATGTGAGTAACCAAATCCAGTTCGGCGCTTTCTGTGGTATCGATGGAATTTATATGCGTGTGACTAGCGCAGAAAGTTAACATTCTACAGACAAGTTCACGTGAAAAAGCATGGGCGGATATCAGGCTGAGCTTCGGTTCCTGTATTGTTTCTCAAGTGCTCTTGTTTGCTGTCGTTCACATGTCGAATTTCACGGCATTCTTAAACGGAATCGTTTAAACGCGCGAGCATTCCTTCGCTTCTGCCATGTGCTCGAATCCAGCAAACAACTTCTTTTGTGATCGAGGACACTTGCTCAAGTGTTCTCACGCACTTCTGAGTGGAATACCGATATTTTAAATCATTTTGAGCGTTAGTCTTTGTCTTTGCTTCTGAAATCGAATTCGCGCGCAACTAATCGATTTAAAAAAAATATATTTCAACGTTCCATTCGTTCTGTGACGAGATTCTATTGTCTTTTCATATTTGTATATGTGAGTAGTTGATTAATAACCTGAATATTAACTTTTTTTTATTTACTAAGACCATAAAGACCATTTTTAAACCCCATGTTGTTGTTTTTAAACCCCCAATTAATAGTTAAAAACATGCATAATGCTTAACGGAAAATCACGGTTCTTAATGTCAACTATTAATGCTTGATATTTGCCATCATGTAAATATTTTTAATTGGAATAAAGAGTTTTAATTATGTGGTTTTCATTGGTTTACATAAAGATGTTAACTTAGTAACACAACAGCAATACTCTTAGGGTGCTTTATCAGGGATGGATTGATTTGTTATTGTAAAGCTGATGTTTATAAGATTATCACCATTGGGCCATTCTGTGATCGAATAACAGTGTCTTGTTGAGGAATTGTGCACATTTTCTATTGTCAAATATTGTTTTGTGAATTGGATGAGTAAATAAGTGTTTAGTTGAATCAGTAGCTCCTTTCTAGATATTGCCACTGGCTTTTTATCATCAAAAATAATAAATAAATGCAGATGATCACTGGTATTTTAGTGTAAAGGAAACTATAATGTGTTACAAACATTGTACTGAGTCACTGTCATGGGTTATGTGAGTCATAACACCTACACTCAGTGTCAGGAATGTTTTTGACAGGAAACATTTAAGTTAACTTTACTCGGTAAATGACGTAGGCCTAGTTCCTCTCAGGTCTCGGTATAAACATCGAGCCATTCTTGTAACGCTTTGAAAAGAAGCCAGTCCGTTGCCTGCTGCGGGGTCCATATGAGCTCCATTCACTGGAAGCTCGACCTCATTGACATGATGCAATCTGTTCATAGGATATTCGCTTTCAGATCAAGTCTGCTCATTGATTGAATATCCTTTGCTACTTTTCCCCAAGGCTCAAGTCACAACAACTTATTATGCCAATGATCACATCTCCAATTCATAGTCCGTTTTCTCACATCATTCTAAAGTGATTTTGAATCCTTTAAATGCTGAAGCTTAGGTCTTGGCATAGCATTACTTCACGAGAAAGTTAACAGCTGTGGGAATTCTCATCTCAAGATGTTTTTGTGACGCTGTGGTCGCATGCATTGTGTAGAGGTTAATGTTTGACACCAGTAATTGCAAAAGATTGTCAGCTGGAAAAGTAAGAAACCCCAAAATATTGAGATTTACCACAAATTAAATTCCTTTAAACAAGGCCTTAATTAATCACGATTAATTGCATTCCAAAATAAAAGTTTGGTTACATATATGTGGGTGCACTGTATAATTATTTTGTATATATATATATATATAAATACACACACATGCATGTATATTTAAGAAAAAAATATTATTTATATTTATAAATAATAAATTATATATAAATCTATATACAGTATATATACATGAAAATATGGTAAGACTTTATTTTAATGTGTCATTGTTACATATGTTACATGTAATTACTATAGTAATAACTATAAATTATGCATAATTACATGCAACTAACCCTAATCCTAACCCTTTAGTAAGTACATTTAATTACTTAATATTATGCTCAGTACTTATATGTATAATTACAGGGTAACAATGATAAATTAAAATAAAGTGTATATATATATATACACTCACCGGCCACTTTATTAGGTACCCCATGCTAGTAACGGGTTGGACCCCCTTTTGCCTTCAGAACTGCCTCAATTCTTCGTGGCATAGATTCAACAAGGTGCTGGAAGCATTCCTCAGGGAGTTTGGTCCATATTGACATGATGGCATCACACAGTTGCCACAGATTTGTCGGCTGCACATCCATGATGCGAATCTCCCGTTCCCACCACATCCCAAAGATGCTCTATTGGATTGAGATCTGGTGACTGTGGAGGCCATTTGAGTACAGCGAACTCATTGTCATGTTCAAGAAACCAGTCTGAGATGATTCCAGCTTTATGACATGGCGCATTATCCTGCTGAAAGTAGCCATCAGAAGTTGGGTACATTGTGGTCATAAAGGGATGGACATGGTCAGCAACAAGACTCAGGTAGGCTGTGGTTGCAACGATGTCTCAATTGGTACCAAGGGGCCCAAAGAGTGCCAAGAAAATATTCCCCACACCATGACACCACCACCACCAGCCTGAACCGTTGATACAAGGCAGGATGGATCCATGCTTTCATGTTGTAGACGCCAAATTCTGACCCTACCATCCGAATGTCGCAGCAGAAATCGAGACTCATCAGACCAGGCAACGTTTTCCAATCTTCTATTGTCCAATTTCGATGAGCTTGTGCAAATTGTAGCCTCAGTTTCCTGTTCTTAGCTGAAGGAGTGGCACCCGGTGTGGTCTTCTGCTGCTGTAGCCCATCTGCCTCAAAGTTCGACGTACTGTGCGTTCAGAGATGCTCTTCTGCCCACCTTGGTTGTAACGGGTGGTTATTTGAGTCACTGTTGCCCTTCTATTAGCTCGAACCAGTCTGGCCATTCTCCTCTGACCTCTGGCATCAACAAGGCATTTCCGCCCACAGAACTGCCGCTCACTGGATGTTTTTTTCTTTTTCGGACCATTCTCTGTAAACCCTAGAGATGGTTGTGCGTGAAAATCCCAGTAGATTAGCAGTTTCTGAAATACTCAGACCAGCCCTTCTGGCACCAACAATCATGCCACGTTCAAAGTCACTCAAATCACCTTTCTTCCCCATACTGATGCTCGGTTTTGAACTGCAGGAGATTGTCTTGATCATGTCTACATGCCTAAATGCACTGAGTTGCCGCCATGTGATTGGCTGCTTAGAAATTAAGTGTTAATGAGCAGTTGGACAGGTGTACCTAATAAAGTGGCCGGTGAGTGTATATGTATATATATATATATATATATATATATATATATATATATATATATATATATATATATATATATATATATATATATAGTAATAAAATAATTATACAAATTATAAATAATTATAAAATAATTACACAGTGCACCCACATATATTATTTAAACACAAACTTTTATTTTGGATGCGATTAATTGTTTGACAGCCCTACTTTGAACTGAACAATTTTATGTAGATGGGATTGGTTGGGTATTGGTTTCTCATTGAACGGTATTATTAAGAAGTGGTACCTCATGGATGTCAATTAGATTAATTGAGTTAAATGTAATTGTGAGGTTAATAGGGTTGTTGGTTGCCTTGGTTGGTTTTCCAATTTCAACAGACGTTGTTTAACCGCAAGACCCAAGATAAACAGCACACAAAGACGACAATATAAAAGAAACGACTGCTCAGCCCATTGTTTACCTGCCAGCTGAACAGACTCCAGTGGTTTGTAAATTTGCAGTGAGTCTTTGGTTTACTTTTGGAAGTTAAACGGCTTTAGTCTTCTAAAAAGTTCCACAGTAATTTTTTAATTGTGTAGTTCTTTAGGAAAACGAGTGCTTTAAAGAACCCAGAAACCAATGCACTGATCTGAAGAGCCTCTAATGAAACATCAGGAAGTTGTTTGCTCTCCAAAGAGCCGTGAAGCTCAAAACCATACAAAAACGTATGGAGAGTGCAAAAACTTCTTTATTTTGAGAGTGTTATAGTCAGAGTAGCCTTCAGGTCAACATGAAATCAAAATCGACACTTTTTTACTTTCTTAAAACACATTTTTGGTCATATTGAAAAAGATTCAAGTGCACATCTTAATGCAAATTGTTATATTTTAATCATAAAATGTGTTAAAATATAACTATTTGCATCATAAAGACTTTCCTTTTCCGCTGACATCATCAAGCCCTAAAAACCACCTGTCAGAGATTAAACACCATCCAATCAATTCTTTATGCATACATTTAAGATGCATGATTTTTTCTTCATTCTGTAACACATTTCACACAAAACGTCATATTATGGAAGTACGTTTTGTTATAGTGTCATCTTCATGAAAAGTGAAAGTGATACATTCTGCTATAACAATATTGATTGTAAATACCTCTGCAGGAATTCAGAGATAAGATGACAGTTCAATCTATGAATTCTGGAATTTTTTCAGTCCTAGTCTCGTACTCAAGTGAATGTTGAAAGAAACCCCTCACTGGTGTGCTTTAATGGGTCACTCAAGTTAGTTCTGCTTTCATTTCTTTGTCGCCTACATCACTGAGGCACAACACTTTTGAGATGCATTGGAAGCAATCAGGAATGCCTGTAGAGACCGGAAGTGTTCACTATGAGGATGTGAATTGGCTGAATGGGTATTTTTTTCCGGATGGGTGTTGCAGACATTATGGGATGTCCTGTCATAGAAGTGGAACTAAACACACAAGGGAAACTCTGGGTCCGTCATGTTTCACCACAAGCAAAATATGTCATGCATGTTGAGAACTGAACTGAAACAATGGCGAAGATGCCAGATGATGATTAAAAACCAGAATACGTGGTTGCATTGTTTAGTCAGTGACGAAGACAAGCTTTTGTGTGGCTCACTTAACTTTAGAGATGATGGACGTGTAATTCTTGATGTGCCTTTATTGAGCTTATTCATTTTGCCTAGTTTTAATTACAATGTAAAAAATAAAACCGTAATTTTTATAGTAAAAAACTGACTGGCCAGAACTTTACCGTGCAAAAATTAGATAGCAGCGTTATTGGTTTTACAGACTTAACTTAAAATTTACAGTAATAAACCGTATTTCATTATCTGATATAATGTTTATTTACCAACCTATTGAAGTATTGCTAACTGTTTTGTACCATTGTAGACAATCATGACAGAGATGAGTCACATGATCAATCAAAACTCAAAGCAGCTCTGCCATAAGAAGGTTAATACTTTTATAAAATATAGTGTCATTCACACAAACATTAAACACCATCATGCAATAAACATTCATTTAACAACATTAAATGCAACAAAACCCTAACGCTAAAAAAGAACAAGAAAATTAGGAGGAACCATATTTCAAACCGTATTTCGAACCATATTTCAACAAAAATTCATAAAAAGTGAAGTGTCACACAGGGAATTGTGGGAATGTCAATTTACGTTTTTTTTACTGTAAATTATACAATGAGTTGACTCTT
Source organism: Hybognathus amarus (assembly GCA_030378365.1). NCBI lineage: Eukaryota > Metazoa > Chordata > Actinopteri > Cypriniformes > Leuciscidae > Hybognathus > Hybognathus amarus. Next base: position 19,408 of record JAQIUQ010000924.1, on the reverse strand, counting down.
TCCCTTTCAAAAACTGTAAATTTAACGGTATTTTACAGTAAAATTACATTAAATGCACTGTAAAAAATAATCCTGTAAAACACCGGTAAACTACTGGCCGCTGTGGTTGCCAGCATAATACCGTAAAAATACGGTGTTACTGTTTTTAAAATGAACAGCTAAATACTGTATTGTCAGCTACAGTATAAAACTTTAATTTAACAGCTATATGCTGTAACACAAAAACAGTAACACACCGTATAGTTACGGGTATGGTGCTGGCAACCACAGCCTGCCAGTAGTTTACCGTTATTTACAGGATTATTTTTGACAGTGCTATCACAGTTATTTATGTATTTACCGTATATGGTACAGTAAACTTTACCGTATATTTACCGTATATGGTACGGTAACTTTCTGTTAACCAATTAACAGTTTTGCACTGTAGCATTTTTCTTTTACCGTTAAAATTGATTAATGTTTTACAGTGATGTCGTTGACCTTGAGACTTGCGCCCACACGTGTCCTGACTCGATTGGGAATCTGTGAACTGGAATTTTAAACTGAGCATTTCTATGATTTACTTTATCAGAAGCATTTAAAGAAATCCCAATCGAAGTCGTTAAGTAAATTGCGTGTATAATTCCCATCTCATAGTCACGCTTCATCCACCCAGTTTGTTGAATCCGTCACCGGCCGTGTGTGTTGATAGGATCTGGCCTTTGTTTGCAGGTGACTGTGTAACGCCTGCAGCTGCTCGTCACTTATCAGCTAGACGTCTCCTCCTCCTCATCCTCCGCCTCCCTATTATCTGTTTTCTTCTTTCCACCCGACCAGGAGGAGGAAATACCCAAGATCTCCAAAGGCCGCAGTTGTCTTGGTTACATGTGGCACTAATCCAATAGGTGGATGCTCCAAAACTGGGTTGCAAATGTAAAAATAGTGCTTTCCTCTTCCTCAAATCTTCCTCGAGCTCCATCAGAAAGGCAGGTTCTTACTTAGAAGTTAAGAAATATTAATTATTATGTGTTTTTATTCAGAATGCATTGGATACTTTGGGCAGTTCCATAATTCTTTCACTCCTTTTTTCACTTCCCGACAAAGACAGGAATCTCTTTAACCAGTAAATGAACAGCAAATGATGCGTTTCTGCTGACACTTCATATATATTGTATATTTCATACGGCTGTGATTGAATTTCATGTACTATATTTTTTCAGATTAATTGCATATCAAAATTAGCTAAAAAAAAAAGTGCCCAAATGATCATTTCGACGTTTAAGTAAATCATTGAATTGACAAAGTCAAAATCCACAGCCGTTTTACCGTTGAGTTTTGTTGAGTCATTCACACAAAATGTGTTTTTTTTTGCATTCTGGTGGAAATATTTGTTGCTTTTCTACATGCATAATTTTTTTTAATTATTTAGCATATTTTTAAGTCACTAATCACACTAAATTAATGTTACATTTACAGTCATAGTATTTTATCATTTATTAGTGCAGCCACAAGAATGATGGGAAATGTAGTTTGGTCACACACTTGAAAAATGGATGGAATGAGAAGCATTTTCAGGCAATTAAATGCATGCATGTTTATACAGTAAATATTCACCTTAATTGACACACTCCTTACTCAGAAAGTATACGTTTTTCCGCTGATAATTATGACATTGTGGTGTTGCTACAGTGAGCTCTCATCTCATTCATACAATGAAGGCAGCATAAGTGCATTTGATAGATTAACTAGCAGGTTTAGGACGAGTCATCCATGGCTCATTAAATTCCTAAGGCTGTTTATCTGGGGATGAGAGATGCTTTGGTAGTCCCGCATCCGTCAGTTGGTTGCAAACGGCGTTGTTGCGAGAGAATCCACGCGTGGCGGGCCCTCGCCGCCGTCTGCCTCCCCCTTCGAATCTCCGCGTCTGTCTCGTGTCTCTGCGCAGGGGATTTGATACATGCTGCCATTAGTGGCCGTTCTCCCATTGAAAGCGATGCTAATGTGACCGTTGGCCTGATTGCGAGGGAGAAAGTGAGGATCTGGACGTGCCTTGTGTCACTGGTAACAATGGCCCTTTGTGTAGGTCACTCCTTGCTGAATACATGGGGTTTGTTTAATTGAGATAGCAATCGGACGGGAACGTTAGTCTCGGACGAGACTTGGATTACACACACCGGTGCAAAAACAAGAACTACTGGAATGGCAGATAACAGTTCTTGTATTCTCTGTGCAACAGTTTAAGAGTGGGTGAAAGAAAAAACTTATTCTGTTTGAGCTGAGTTTTAGGGATGGGATTCATAAGGATTCATACTTTAAATTACAATGTAAAAATGTCACAATCAACCATTTATTACATACGCTGATGCAAGTCTCAAAAGCCTTAAAGGAGTAGTTCACTTTAAAAAAACAAACTTTTGCTGATAATTTACTCACCCCCATGTCATCCAAGATATCCATGTCATTCTTTCTTCAGTCGAAAAGAAATGAAGGTTTTTGATGAAAACATTCCAGGATTTTTCTCCATATAATGGACTTCAATGGGGTCCAAACCGTTCAAGGTCCAAAAGAGAGTTTCAGTGCAAACTGCAAACTGTAAAAGGGCTTTGAACGATTCCAGACGATGAATAAGGGTCTTATAAGCGAAACCCAGTCGCTCATTTAATAAATGAAATAACACATTTTTATTTTTATAAGCTCAAATGCCCGCTTTGCTCTGTACTGTGTGACTCTCCTTTTCGAACTCATTTATCAAAATGAACAAATCTTTTTGGCCGAGTCGAAAAAGTCTTTTTCCGAGTCTTTTTTCGTTTCGTTCGTTGAATGAACCAGACGGACTCGGAAAAGGATTTGCTCATTTTGATAGACGAGTTGAACAGGGAGTTACACAGTACAGAGCACGGAGAACATTTGAGCTTATAAAAATTAATGTAAAGAAAAAAAATCGTTTTACGCTTGATAAGACCCTAATTTATCGTCTGGAATCGTTTAAAGCCCTTTGAACAGTTTGCACTCTTTTGGCCCTTGCAACCGTTTTGAACCCATTGAAGTCCATTATATGGAGAAAAATCCTGGAATGTTTTCATCAAAAACCTTAATTTCTTTTCGACTGAAGAAAGAAAGACATGGACATCTTGGACGAGATGGGGGTGAGTGAATTATCAGCATAAGTTTTTTTTATAGTGGATTAATCCTTTAACATAACTAATATTCATGAGTTGTCTTCGACTAAGGAACTAGCTCATAATGATTCATCTGTTTGAATCAAACTACTCTAGTCATGCTGAATATTTGCACAATATAGACACTAGATAGATATTGTTTGTTTTTCTATTATTTTGCTATAAAATAGTCAATTTTAAACGAAACCGGTTCTTGATTCCAAACCCTGTGTTTACTGGTATGCAAAAGAAACAATATTGCAAGAATTGCTGCGTGACAGAGATATGAGGAAACTTAAACGCTGTTAACCATTGTAAAAACATTGAACACAAACTTTTGTAAGGATACCAAACTGGATCATTTAAATGAGCACTGAGGTGACTTTAAGGTCATCTTTTCTGCTAGGGTCAAGAAGTGGCATGGCAAGTCTATTGTCTTTGGGATTTTAAGGCACGGTGTAACGTTCACACTCTTCTAGCTGTCAAAGCAGAATTATTTTTGTGAAATGGTTCACAGTCACTTCCTCTTGTAGTTGCACTGAAGCTTGTCTTGTCAGTGCAGTCACATGTAGATTCATGTTTCCAAAACAGTAAAGTCGACTGATGGATGGCACACAAAATACAGGAAGTTACTTGAACCGTTTTCATTTAAAATCACTAAAATTTCAGGACACCTTTTAATATCTTGTTTGAACTTAAGTGGGCTCAGCAGGTTTAGCCTATATACCCAGTGAGATCATTTAATATTTCCTCTTGATTCATCTCTCTACTTAACACATTGAGATTGAGAAAAATCTGATCTGAAGAAATGGCTCATTTCCAGAGAGCCTTTGAATACTCATTGTAGGACTCAATGAATCTGTGCTTTCATCAGGTTTTATTTTAGTATTGACTGCATTTACATTTACCATCTGCTTTTATTCAAAGCGATTTACATGGCATTTAATATGTGCAGTTGGAAGTTCCCTGTTGAAATAGGAAGTTTCTGCATTGGTTCAGATCAAATGTTCATTGTTGAGATTTACATGTGTTTGTATGCTCTAACAAAATACTGATAAAAAGCAATGTTTGTTGCTAACTAGCTCAAATGATTAACGTAGGAATAATATATGCATGCACAATAGGAAATGTACAAAAGAAAAATAGGGAGCAGTGCAGAGTGGTACGCATATTTTAATTACTAATAATTTCAATGCATTATAGTGGAAACAATACTTTAAGATGAGAAGCAAGTTTTCGGACAGAGACGATATGTTTCCAACACAAGACGAGATCCCGTTATTTAATTATGGGTGGGGAGGTGACATCGTGTACGTACTGTCTTTGACTTTTAAAACCCTTAGTATTGAGTTTTGGGGATCTTGCACTTCGTGAACCCTGCTCGGAAATTAGTTTTTTTAACATCCGTTTCCAACGTCCCAAAGTCAGTGGGTTTTTTGAGTACACTGAGAAAACAAAAAGTAAATGTATTTAATTTTTCCTTTGCAAGTTTTTGCACAGATTTTTTAAAAGTAAATTTCAAAAATAAGTAACTTAAACTTGGCCAGTTTGAGTAATTTCTACTTAGTCTGAAGTTTACTTTGCAATTCTTTTTCAAGTACAGTATATTTTACTAAAAAAATATGACACTAGCCACGTTTCATTAACCTTCACATTGCGCAAATTGAAAACACGCACAATGAAAACGAGTCAGATTTCGCAAAAAAGGTTGCATGAGGTGTTTTTTCAGGCAATTCGAAAAGGAGTATTTTGCAAAAATGCGATGGAAACCGTTTTGCGCGTTTACAGTCACCTGACATCAGAAGGCGCGGTGTGTTTGGACAGAATACAGAGACTGAGTTCTCTATTAAATTCATAAAAGACAAAAGAATTACAGGCATACTGGATTCCTCTAAACCTCAAAGAAATGCCACAAATCAAGACCTCTGGGCAGAAATGAGGGAGAAACACATTTTATTTACTGAATGAAACCATAGTTTTAAAGTGTATGCTTTACTAAGAACATCTAAGTGAGCATCCAAGACAGCATATATAGATAATAGAAGAAATGTGGTAATTAACAGCAAGTTACTAAACCTAAAAACAAAAGCGTACAGTTGGAAAATGCAACCTTATTTAATTATTCATGCCCCCAGTGCATGATGGGAACACCAGTATCAGAAAGTGGGCTAGGTTTTACTTAATTTTATAATGTTGATATTTACGCTTTAATTTCTACAAGCTAAATTGAGAGGTAATAGAGAATTTCAGAAATAATTGCATTCGTTTTTTTGTAGTATTTTTTTGTAGGTTTTGCTGAATTGCCTGAAATAAGGTCTGTGGTAAACACAAGCTCAATATATTTATTTCCAGGTTTTATTCTATAATCAGGGTTCATACAAGGTGCTTAAAATGCTTGAAGTACTTGAATTTGACTTTTTGAAATTTAAGCCCTGGAAAACCATTGAAAAAACAGCCATTTATATGAAAAGGTAAATGAAAAGCACTTGAATTATTGATAGACAATAAATGTAAAGTTAGTCTTTTCACACACAACTTCTGCTGCAGCTCGTCTGATGTAGATGCAGAGCCAGTTGCACTGGCTTTGAGTGTGATATTGCTCATAATTATCCATGTATATGATAATTTTTCAGGTCAATCATATAGTCACGGGGGACACAGTTTGAATATAAAGATCCTTATAATGACTACAGTTACCGCAGCTGCTGCACTTTATTACTATTTTTTGTTATTGGTTTATTTTCTTTATCGATTTACCTTTTTTTTATTTAAAAAGATAATAAAGATATTAATAAGTGAGATCTCTGATTGAAGTGCTTGAAGTGTCTGTGCGACCCTGTATAATATAAAGTGCATCAGTAATACCCTCATGCTTTTATTTAGTACATTTTTACACATCTTTGAAAAATGCATTTGCTACAAAGTTACATTAACCCTGCAGAACTCTATTAAATAAGGTGACCGATTCATAAGGGATCCCAGAAATGACCAAAAAAAGTATTTTACATGTACGACCTTTCTCTGATAAAAGAACCTCTTAATCAGCACAGTTCGCAGTGCTTCGATAAAAAAAGGTTAATTGATTTTCTTCTTTTTAATTCCCAGATCTTAAACGTTGATACGGCGGTTTTCCCCAACACATCTTGTCGCTCTTCGTCAGAGCCTACAGATGTCGGCGGCTAATGGCGTGTTGCTATAATGGAGACGTAAGCAGGAGGACAATGCTCTCGGCCTAGACCTCATACAGCCGCTCTCACACTGTATGTGTGTTAGAGACGAAGTTAAATGAGTGTCAAACTATTTTCCATGCACGGCTGTATTTTTAGTCTCTTTTCTCTCTCTGAACTTATTAGCCTACTTCTGTGAAAGACTCTTGCTTCCAGACGGTGCGGCGTGGGAACGCTTTGTCCATAATACCTGGAGTATTAGAACGTGTTCTTAACGAAACGTCTTTGTGAAAGTCACCAGTGGTGTTTGCACAGGGCTTTTAAGACACACCTGTGTGTGTTTGACATCAGAGGCGGGGCGGTGCAGTGAATGAGCCGGGAGGTCGGTGGCATGACTGAGAAACAGTTTAACACGTCGAAGCAGCTGATAAAGGGTGTGGTGACACCCTGTAGCACGCGCACGCTCTTCTGTTTAAAGGCACACTATGCAGAGAATCGTAACAGCTTGGAGACATATTGAATCTAAGAACTCATCTGGCGACTCATCCTGTTAGTAAACCTTGTGGGACGCCGCTGGCAAAACCAGCATTGCAAGTTTGAGGCTTACGTCCACATTAATCCGGTGTAAAGACTCTGGGCGGGTCTCGATCGAGGGGAATTTGCATATCATAATTAATAATTCACAATTAATAATTATTCATACAGGTTTGGATCAGCCCGGTCTTACATGTTAATAAATCCCTCAATGAGGGCTTTCTGTTAACTTTACTTATATGCATACATGTGTATCTCTGCAATTAACCACAAATTAATTGTAATAGATTGCACAGACCACGTCTTACAAGACAAGTAAAATTAATTAGCTCAAGTAATTTATAGAGCAGGGAAAACTTAATTCTCTGGCCAGAAGAATTCAGCATTCCAACTCCACAAAACATAACCTTTTTGGTATGTTTAGTTATATAGAGCATGCAGCGTTCGATCTTTCACTTCAGAGACTTGTCATGAGCAGGACCGTAATTCAATCACAAATGGTCATATTGAATTTATTAAAGTCAATAAGGCAACTAAGTAAGCATTTACTACGTTACAATGATACATGTATATACAAACATTAAACACAAACTAAGACGACGCAGGGCGTTAGACGATAAGTGAGTTGGAGAGAGAGAGAGAGAGAGAGAGAGAGTGAGGGTGAGAGAGAGAGGGAGTTACAGTCACCAAACAGTCAATTAATCTTTCTGAACACCATGAAAACACTTTCTTTATGCTTCTGAGAAGCTCTAAAAGAAGGTAACGTTATACTTGCACAACATGTTTGGTCTGTGTGTGTCAGCGGACTCGTGGCCAGGCCCGGTTGGGCCGCACGATGAATGGAGAGGCTGTCCTGTGTGCGCGCGTTCCGTGGAGCGCGTGAGCGCGTTCCGTGGAGCGCGGCGCTTTTGCACTGCCTGTCCTGGCGCGTGCATGGTTGGTTGCGTGCGCGTGGCTTCTTCTGTTCCGTGGGGAGTCACGTGGCGTTCGTTGGCATTCGGCGCGAATGTTTTGAAAGGCTTAAAAGTCTTTGAGGTGACGTTACCCGAGGGAAATAGATCGGCAAAGTCCACTTCCTTTCCTGGGAAACGAACTTGGTAGTTCATTTGAGAAGAGGACGAAACTTTGGACGATCAAAGAAGGATCCCGGTTGGGGGTCGGATCTCCGTGAGGAGATCCTTTACGTGCTTCTTGGCATGAGACGTTTTCGGAAGAGAAAGGGCGGAGCTGGCGCACTGCCTTTATCCTCTTGGGGACATCCATCCCTTTCCTGTTGGCTTGAGCCAATCAGGGAGATGGAGGCTGCACGCGGGAAACATTCTTTTATGGTGCTTTGTTCTCAGACCACGCGCTCCTCGTGGGAGGGGGTGTGTTCACATAAGGGCTACTATTGAAACAGTTCGATCATCCTTGGCAGTAAGACATATTAAAAACACACTTTACTTTACATCTCTGTACATATTCGGGTCGTTCATCTGATACGTATTCTAGAGACACCAAGGAGCATTATGTTACATTAAATGAACATATACTTCTGTTTACAATGCCTAAGGAAGTTATTTCTAATTCCTTTTTTATGCTGCAACCAACAAAGATATTTCACGGTGACCTGGGGAAAAACACACATACATAGAACACATGGAATATATCTGGTTAAATGTCTTTTAACACAGAAAAGTCCATCTCTTGGGTCAGAGACATAAAGCACATTCCACAGTCTTGTAACATGATCTCACTCCAGTGAGTGGAAGAATGTGTGTGGCGGTGTATGTGTGTGTGTTTGTGTGTGTGTGTCTGTGGGGGGGGGGGTCCGAGTCCTTGGAGGACGGTTGATTCAGTCTGGCCAAAATCACTACATCTCCCCCTTTCCGTTAGATGAAGTCCTTACGTGGACTTCCATCGAACGACACCCATCGCAATGGATGGAGGGCAGGTGAATCATGAAAGTCAGGTAGCAGGTGGTGGCTAGGCTGAGGTTCGGGCTCAGCTTGATGAGGTTGGACGCAGTCTCCAGTGTGGTACCCTCTTCCTGAGGGTCCAGTGGTGGCTGTGGAGGTTTGCGTTTGTTGAGTCTCTTGTGGAGTGTGAAAGTCAAGTGTCAAGACGTGGTTGATTACCGTAGAGGTACCCAGCGCAGAATCAGCTGCGGTCCAGGATTGGACAACAGGTGATGCAGTGGTGCAGTGGTGCAGGTGTTCAGTTGAAACACAGCTAGGAGAGCTATGTTGCTGAGAACAAGTTCAGTTCGGCTGGGCACCCCGTTTTTCACAGTTCATAATTCCAGTTCTGGAATCAGGGTGAAATCATGGGTTTCGTAAAGGATGGGACTTGACTCAGGCTCAGTCGCAGCAGGGTAGCTCGAGTCTCGGAGCAAAGGCTGCTTGATGCTGAGTTTTGAGCAAAGTCATTCTGGCAGACAGTAAACCGTTGTCTCGCTGGAGTTCACTTGTCTGGTTCAGTAGAATGCCGTGAGCGTTGTGGATCTGTCACAGCTCCTTTCAATTTCTTGATGGTCTGTGAGGAGGCACTCTGTGTTGTGAGTTACCTCTTGGCTGAAGGATTTCAGTTCATTTTGTTGCTGGACATGCCGGTGTTTGACTGCGTTCTGACAGCAGCGGCGTGGGTGTCCATTTAGCTCTGCTTGCGTGGTAGTCGACCCTATGCCGTGTGATGTCGGACCTGGTGATGACTGCAGTTGTCCTCTGGTTGGCTGGAGGCACAGGGAGAGCGACCACAAGCAGCAGCATCCTGTAACAGAGACAGGGGAGAGAGAGAGAAAAGGGGGAAAGATTTCAGCGGCTGTTGGCTGGGACAGCCTGATGCCTTTGAGGATGCCGAGATGTCCTGGTGCTGCGGTGTGCAGCTCACATGGTGCGTGACAGGCATACACTGGCTGGTATATCCCCCTTTTTGTACTGTGGCAGCACAAGCTGTGGCGAAGTGGTGTCACGAGGTACATAAATCTCAAGTGTTGGGCCGTTTAGCAGCATGTGCTTGGTGAGCTGCCGTTGTCGTGGTTGACGGCCGGTTTGGGCGGTTGGAGGGGTTGAGAGGTGGTTGTCTCAAAGTTCATTTGGTTAGTCTCAGTTTTTGGTAAGCTGAAAGGTGCAGGGTAGCAAGTTCATGTTTACATTTGGTGCTGAGGCTGTGCCTTTATGGCTGGTTGCAGGAGTTCTTGTGACCTCTGTGACCTGCCAGTTAGGTTCTTTTGACCTGTGTGACTGGAGGGGGAGGGGTACTTGAACTTGAGCTCAGACATTCAGTTGTTTAAAGTCTATTAAAGGCTCATAACGATCTAACAGATCTTGGCCAATCAGACGTGCGTACGTGATCGTTCGTGATCGGTACACTGGGTAAATCCGGCACATAGGGACCAATTGTTGGGTGAATGAGAGCTACCTGTGTTGAGCCAGATGTCGTTTTGGCTGTAGGATTGCACCTTCAGCTCACCTGTTTGGGATTTGAGAGTTCGCTCTGATTGTTTGAGTCTTTTAAAGAGTTGGGCTGGCAGTAGCGTGATGTTTGAGCTAGTGTCTAGCATGGCTTCAAGGCTCAAATCATTGTCTCTAGGTGGCTAGGCAGAGTTTGTGCCACCCCTTTTTGATTAGGTTTCCCAGAAGTCCTGGCGTCTGGGCTGATGTTGTGTGGGACACGGTGTTGTCATGCTCAGGCTGTGCAGCTGTCAGTTGTGGTGGCTGCTTGGTGCTGTCACTTTGTGAAGTGGCAGTGAGCTCTGTGGTGTGATGCTGACGAGCAGTGTTCTGGGTGTCTGTTTGGGTCTTGCGCTGAGACATAGCATGTCTGGCTTGTCCTTCTTGTGAGATCTTGTGCAGAAACTCTTTCAGCACCTTCAGGATTTTTGCTGTCAGTGACATGGCTGCACTGTTGTTATCTGATGTGTGCTCAGATTTGTGCTTACCAGTGGCGTGTTGAGAGGGGTACCGCTCTGGGCTGGTTGGGCTTGAGTCTCTTGGTGATGAGGTGCGGCTCAGAGCTCTTGCTCTGGTGCGGTCGATGAGCACCAGGACTGTTGTGTTGCCCTCTGTTGGCTTGGAACGGTTTACTCTCAGTGAAAGTGTGGGGTGCCTCCTAGAGGCAGCTCTGAGTCGTGCTCAGAGACAGGTTAGTTTGAGGGTGTTTACCCAGTCTTTTCGGACAAAGTCTTTGCGTAATGTGAGCTTGTGGTCTCGTAGCTATGGTAGATATGCTACAGGGACAGGCCAGGGTGCTTACGGAATAACTCACTGTGGGATGCAAGCTTCAAAGAAACAAAGTTCTGAGATTGGCATCCTTTCCATACCTGGTGGTTTGTCGGAGTCGGTGGAGTTTCAAGTCGGTCTTGCTTGATGTCCACGGCGGTGAGAACCTTTGGTATGATTCTGGATCAGGGAGTTAAGCGATCGAAGCTTATTGCAACAGCTAATAGTCCATTTTGGCAGTCTCTGTTTGACGAGCTAGGAAGCTGTGCACCTCACGACTGGACGTAATCCATATCGAGCAGAATCTGTTTCATGCAGTCAGGTTGGTTAGACAGTTTGCAAGTGACAGTCTGGTCTGCATGTTCGTGGCTTTTCTGGTTAGCTTGGTCAAATCCTTTTGGAGCCATGCCGTGGTTTGTGGCAGTGGTTCCTTGGGAGGTTGAGGTCAGGTTACGCAGGGGCTCTGTGGCATTCTGGCACACTGGTTGTGAGTGATTAATGCGTGGCCCTAAAAGTTCAGAACTACTGCTTAATAGGTTCGTTAGGTATTTAAGCATAAAGCTAAGTGTCTCTTTTGTCCTAATCTTAGCTGTGAATGTTCAGGGGGCTAAGTTTTGTGTGGTTCCGAGGGTATTTCCTGGGAAGGACATAGCCGAGATGAAATAAATGACGTAAGGTGGTTCTTATGACTAAATTATTTCTCTGGACTTAGCTGGTGGTTCACTATAGCTCGATGGTGTGAACGATAATAGGGGAAAGGACAGCTTTCTTATTTAAATTCTGCTTATTGTCGATCCTCAGGACTCTAGTAGTGCCTTTAGTAAATTGTTGAGATTACTTGTGTTAGAGGGTCACAAAACGAGTGCACTGGCTGGAACTAAGCCAAAATAACAAATAAGGGTGTCTGCTTCCTTTCTGGGCCCTATGGGAAATGGAACCACACTCGGACAAGAGAGGCAAAGGAATTAAATCATATAGAGGACCTAATGGACAAGGGAATAGCTGCTTGCTATTATTATCACGGTCAAAGGAATGAAATAATTAACGAGGAAAAATAAAATCAAAATTAAAGCAAAAGGAAATAAAATGATCAAAACATGGGAATGATCTGAAGTCGAGACTAATCAGTGGCATTAGTGGCTAAACTTTGGATTTGCTTTGATCAACACTCTATAGTGGGTTGTAGCGGTTGCGTGTTCAAGACCACATTGGGTGTGTTCCTCCAAAGGTTTAGTCAACATGCCGACGAAAAATTCCTATGGTTATACAAATTCTTCTGTAGTTAGTTACGCAGTTTACCTGCAGTTAAACTTGAGTTTAATTAACAGGGCATCTGTGAAGTTAGTCTTCAATGGTTAGCAAGGAGTATTCCTAACCCTGTGAGGGTAAACCTTGGCTAATAAGAATTGCAAACACGGAAAGTGAATAATTAGAAACCCTAAGTGGTGTTGAGGAAAGTATTCTAGAATACTTTGCACTGTGGAACACAGCTGTGATTAAGGGTTCAAGAAAATAATGCTAACTGCTAACTGTTGAGGTTATTCAGCTTAGCCTTTATTCGATTGGAGCTAGGTTAGGTTAGCTTAGCCCAAGTTAGCTTGATGCTAAGCTAGGTTAGGTTAGCCTAAGTTAGCTTAGTGATGGGTCAGTTTAGCTTAGCCTAAGTTAGCTTGATGCTAGGCTAGGTTAGCTTAGCCACCCAGGCTGGTTTGTTTACCAAAAGTGACATTACGAGTTAGCACTTCCTGTGACAAGTTGTCATGGGAGCCAGAGGGTGTCAGAGCAATTCAACAGTATCTGAAGAATGTCTGTGTATTTTACATGAATCATGCATGTTTTAACGGGTTAAAAGGGAGGTACTATACTTTATGATTTTCAAGAACTTGGTTGCATTAAGTAAAACGCAAATGTGTTTTGGCATTTGCTAATTTTCTCATGGAACTCTGCTCTTTACTTCACAGTCTTCTATTTGTTTACAGAGTAAGGAAATAGATTTGCTGCAAGTCAAAGCTTGTCTTGTTCTATTTGCTTACAGAGTAAGGGAATAGATTAGCTTTCCTAAGCATATATAGTTACGTCTCTCTCATGCATGAATGCTGACTTTTCCGCGAGTTACTTCTTTTGATCTTTTAGTAGCTTTCTGCTTGTAGAAGCAGCTAAAATTTAGGTCAATTGCATCAATCTAACAATAAAATTAAGGCCTTTACTTCGTAGAAGGGGAGCATCGCCCAGATCTACATACATATAACTCTGTCCTGAGCTGTCTTCGTCAGAAACAGGTTTACTTATACCGCGATTTTGGATTTCTTTTTTTTGTTTATTTCCAAAGCGGAAAAGATATCGGTACAGATTACAAGCTGCTGAGATGATTCTTCTGTTACACAGACTTATGCTTTAATGCTGAAGTTCCTGATACCATTTGGGAGTCTAAGGCCTAAAAAAAAAATATTTTTTTTTTTTTTTTAAAGTAGAGATGTCAATTCCCGCTATTTGTTTTATCTGCATTTAGGCAAGCCAGCTATCAAGATGCGTATTGCACGTAGTGTTTTAGTTGGACCGCGATGGTCAAGTGCACGCCTGTTGATTAACAGTAATTTAAACTCGGGTGATTTTACTACACTCTGTCGTCAAGGCAAAGTATGGAGTGGGTGTTTTCTGTGACTCTTCACTGTCGTGAAATGTTTAACGGTGCCGTTCTAAACAACATCTAGAAACTGTTTGTTCCACAAGAGTCATGCATAGTCTGTCGGCCGTCGAGGCGTACATGTCTATGTAAGATTCCTTTAACTTAGTAAAATTCTAATTCTACAAACGCAGAGTCTTGCAACTTCTTCTGAACACCCATTTTCATCTACTTTTAAAAGTTCTACGTCCGATGTTGATCAAGGACCTTTTAGCAGAGTCTTGCACTGCGTTCGTGCAGTGTCTTCTGGGTTGCAGTTCAGAATAATTTGGGGTTTTAGGAATTCTTACTGAGTGGGCCTTCACGCATCGTTGAGTGGGCCTTGCGTGGGGGCAGGAGAACTATGGTGACTGACGGGATAGGAGGAGAGGTTTCTTGAAACTGGTGTCCTCCTCAGTTATAGGTTCGCTGCAAGTTCCACAGCAAACTCGTTCGGAGCCGGTGGTGGTAGCACAGGCCCTCCTGGGTCTGTTCTGCTGGGTGTCGGTGTCGTGTCAGACACCGGTTGGAGACAGCAGGTGGAAAGTCGATGTCTTGTAGATTGTCAGAGATGTGGTGGAAGGCGGGCTTTCCCACCTCCCCCTTTTTCAGCTCTTGTGTTCTTGGCTGAAATGTGCAGACTGGTTAGGGGAGACTTGTGGTGTGTGTTTCCCCTTTTCCGGTCATGCTGAAGTCTATAAGAGTATTGCAACTCTGTGGATCAAGTTCATGTTCGAGATCTTGTCTCTGCTGAACGAGCTTGTGGATGGTCACACGGGCCTCTTGAGAGTTTCTTTCGTAGGCCGTGGCTTTCGAATCTCTTTAAGTTCAGCCTCTGCTCTTTGCAAAGGGGCTTCACTTTGTCGAGTTTCTCGTTGAATTCCTCTTTGGTTCTTTTCTCTGACTATTCTCTTCAGTCTGTGTAGAAGATTTAGACAGGGCAGTTTGAAGTCTTTTACTTCCTTCTGTAGCTCGGGGTCGTTGTCATCCTCGGCGTTGCAACCTTGTGCTCCAGGGCGATGCGGCTCCTTTGCGGAGGCGTGCGTGTGCGCTGAGCTGGTAGGCGAAGGTTCGACGTGTCTGGCCCAGTCTTTGTCGTGGGAGCTTTGGCTTGGTTTGTGTGCCATCAGCTTGTACACGTCTGCGTCCAGTTGCTCTTGGCTCGGGGCTCTGAGTAACCAGGTGGCGTTGGGCAGGGATGGAGATGTCATGATACCGGCCGTGTCTCCAGGTTGTCCGCGGGTTGTGGGACTGGAACATACTGGCTTCACTGTGGGCGAGATGAACACAACACACACAGAGAGACCAATGCAAGTTCGACTACGTCTTAACGCGCTATAATACCGGCTAGGCCGTGTATGAAAATTTTGGTTAACTGATGCAGACAGTTGAACCGTTAGGTGGGACAATTTGGGTAGGTCATCATGGGTCTGAATGGAGAGTTCGCAGGGCGTCACTTCAGGGGTCACCTGTTTATGCTAACGACTTGGTTGTCGGGGAAACTGTTCTTCAGCTTTCCTTGGTGTGTCAGAGAGGTCTGTCTCTAGGTGAACTGAAAGGAACAGAGCACCAACAGAAGCAGCGACAATGGCAAGCTAGCAAAGTTTGACAGTAACATGCAACCATCAGAGATGGGGAGGTCTGTAATGAAATGGCATTAATAGTACACAAGAAGTGTTAAAACTGGAAAGAGGCAGTTTGTGAGGCTAAAGCCTGCAGTTTGTGGCTTGGAGAGACGGAGGAAGCCAACCACTTGCAATATCAGGGAATATTCTAGATTCGAATCGCCAATATCTAAGTGGATGGGTTTTAATACCTTTTTCTAGTTTGCCTGGGGTGAAATGAGGTCATCCCGGTTGGAGTCGGCCTCGTGGCTCGGTCCCTCTGTCACCCCCCAACACCTGACAGCAGTGTCCCGGGCATTTCGTGCATCTATATGTACCGAGGTGACCCTTCAAGGCAACTTCGACCTTGAACACAACCGGCGGGTGCCAGATTGGTGGTCCTGTCGATGTGCGGGCCGCATCAACAGAAAGATACAGGAAAGTCCGAGAGACCTGCGCTCAGTCAGCGAATGGTCGCGACAAGATCAGACGAAACTTCAGCCACCAAACCCAAGCGAAGGTGACTGTCACATCACCACAGCACTTGAGATTTCTACCTACAAACACAAAACAGGATGAAGAACAAGTGTGCCTCAATTTGAATTAAAGCTCCTCTGTCTACATCAAGATGAGTGTCTAAATCATATTTTTGTTGAGAAATCAAAGGCAGAACGGCTTTACTAAAGTCTATGGTATAAACACAAAGGGAATTGTGACGATGTCCCAATTGTCAGGATAACCCAACCGCCATGCAGGGAAGAGATAGCATTAAGTGCAGCGAGGAGGAGCACAGGAGGAAGCAATCTGTAGTGGCGAGACTTGGCCACTAAGGGTGTGTGTCCCTTCCTCCTAGTGGTCAATTTGGCTGACAGAGAGCTTGAATTACGAAGTGCACTCAAAACGGATTTAAATACAATTCAAATTGAGCAAATGCATAGGGGTTAAGTAACCTTTAGATTAGTAAGGATACAGTTGTAAACAAACCAGATCAAAATTATTACGAATAATTTGAGCTTGTGAAATGGGAGTGGAGCCATAAGCATAACTTCCCAATGGAAACGAAGAGACTTAATTCAAATTAACTTTGAAACTTGTTTTTGTTTCAAACCGAATTTAGGCAAGTGCAGTAAAATTACAGCTTGGTGTTATATTTGATGACAATCATCGATTACGGCTAGAGGATCAGTGACTGTAACCAAAAACAAAACCGACTGGGAGTAGAGAAAGCCATTCAAGAGACAGTGAGGTTCAGGTGATGGCCACAGGGGCGCTTTCCTCCCAAGTGGTACATCAGAAACTGTTAAGACTTAATTCTGAATTTCAAGTTCAAATGTGGTTTGAGCCAAATTCAAAACAAGTGCACACAGGTCAAGGCAAGGAAAGTCATGTTAATGAGAACAGGCTGTCAGATTGCCACACTGCATTGAAAATTAGGGAAACTGGTTCGAAATTAGCAGTTAAGGAAGCAGGGTGTTCCTGACAGAATTTTGAGGAAAGAGAATGAGCCTAGCTCTTAGTGTGCCACACGAGGGCGCTATTGCGTTCGTGGAGGGTAGAAGATCGGGTCGAGCTGGGGTCATCTGATACTGGAAAACACTCAGGGGTGCAGCCCTCAGTGTTTGGCAGTAGTATTACAGCCAGCCCGCTTTCAAATGTGATTGTTTTCAAGAGGACGTGTCACGAATTACACACCTATTTTCTGCATAATCACGAATAGTGCGGAATTTAAATCTCGACGGATTTCTTTTCGGTACTATATTTTACAAACGCGTTTGGCAGGATTTTTTTTTCTGCTGCGCCGTGCGAAAGGGAAACAGGAATTATCCATCTGTTTCAAAGACTCCAAATAACATTTATCACAACTACCGTTATTGGTTAGAATGTTTTCAGCTTGGATTTTTTTTTTGGTGCTATATTTTTTTACAGAACACGTTCAGCAGATTCTTCGCTGCATTGTGCAAAAGGGGAACAGGAATTACTCATCTGTTTCCTGCTCCAATAGACATATATCACAATAGCACTTATGATAATATGCGGTTTTTATACATTGAGTAGCTAAGTCAATGTTTTTTTACAACCAGGAGCTCATCGTTTTTCTAACGATCTATAATATAAGGCCTTTTAAGAATGTTTGAGAGAACATCGTTCTAACATTTCTTGTCTTCAACAATCTCAGGAGAATCTCGTCCTGAGAGAGGAGTTAAAATTATTAAAATGTTGTTTATGCACAGAGGTTTCTCTTCCATCTGTGTCAGAACAAATTTAATACTAAGGAAACTGCAGTTCACCTTTAGCAATTTAACAGTGACTAAAACGTTGAACATTTTAGCAGCTTGTTTGACTGATGTGCTGGCTGAAGCGGCTTTCGTGCCCAGCTCAGTCATATCGTGGTCAAAACGTTAGCTCCGATGTGCGCATGTTAATAATAAATATTACATAACAATATTAAATAACAATATACACATTTGGACTGAAACTGATTTGCTCATAAACAAGTTTGAAGCGACACATCTATTCCACCATTCTGTAAAGACTCTGGGCGGGGTCTGATACAAGAGAAATTTGCATATCATAATTAATAATTCACAATTAATAATTATTCATACAGTTTGGATCAAGCCAAGATCTTACATGTTAATAAATCCCTCAATGAGGGCTTTCTGTTAACTTTACTTATATGCATACATGTGTATCTCTGCAATTAACCACAAATTAATTGTAACAGATTGCACAGACCACGTCTTACAAGACAAGTGAAATTAATTAGCTAAATTAATTTATAGAGCAGGGAAAACTTAATTCTCTGGCCAGAAGAATTCAGCATTCCAACTCCATAAAACATAACTTTTTTGGTATGCTTAGTTATATAGAGCATGCAGCGTTCGATCTTTCACTTCAGAGACTTGTCATGAGCAAGAACCATAACTCAATCACAAATGGTCATATTGAATTTATTAAAGTCAATAAGGCAACTAAGTAAGCATTTACTACGTTACAATGATACATGTATATACAAACATTAAACACAAACTAAGACGACGGCAGGCGGTGAGATCACAAGTGAGTTGAGAGGAGGAGAGAGAGAGATGAGGGTGAGAGAGAGGGAGTTACAGGTCACCAAACAGTCAATTAATCTTCTGAACACCATGAAACACTTTCTTTATGCTTCTGAGAAGCTCTAAAAGAAGGTAACGTTGCTACTTGCACAACATGTTTGGTCTGTGTGTGTCACGACTCGTGGCCAGGCCCGGCTGGCGCCGCACGATGAATGGAGAGAGCTCTCCTGTGTGCGCGTTCCGTGGAGCGCGCGTGAGCGCCGTTCCGTGGAGCGCGGCGCTTTTGCACTGCCCGTCCTCGGGCGCAGTGCCATGGTTGGTTGCGCTGCACGCGTGGCTTCTTTGTTCCGTGGGGAGTCACGCGTGGCGTTCGTTGGCATTCGGCGCGAATGTTTGAAAGGCTTAAAAGTCTTTGAGGTGACGTTACCCGAGGAATCAGATCGGCAAAGTCCACCTCCTTCCTGGGAAACGGACTTGGTAGTTCATTTGAGAGAGGACGAAGGTTCAACGATGGAAGGAAGATTGCAAGGTGAGGGGTTCGGATCTCCGTGAGATCCTTTACGTGCTTCTGGCATAAGACGTTTTCGGAAGAGAAAGGGGCGGAGCTGGCGCACTTGCCTTTATCCTCTTGGGGACATCCATCCCTTTCCTGTTGGCTTGAGCCAATCAGGAAGATGGAGGCTGCACGCGGGAAACATTCTTTTATGGTGCTTTGTTCTCAGACCACGCGCTCCTCGTGGGAGGGGGTGTGTTCACATAAGGCTACTATTGAAACAGTTCAATCATCCTTGGCAGTAAGACAGATTAAAACATATTCTTACTTACATCTCTGTACATATTCGGTCGTTCATCTGATACCATTTTACAGACACCGAGGAGCATTATGTTACATTTAATGAACACATACTTCTGTTACAGATGCCTAAGGAAGTAACTCTTAATTCCTTTTTTTATGCTGCAACCAAACAACAGATATTTCACCGTCACTGGGCAACAGCACACATACATAGAACACATGGAATATATCTCTGGTTAAATGTCTTTTAACA
>JAQIUQ010000923.1:0-166669 GCA_030378365.1 Hybognathus amarus | reverse complement strand
AAATATTTCTCAGTTCATTTACATCTGCTAAAAAAATATATTGTAGCCTAAGACATTCCAATCCAGTCACTTCCCGGTGGATTAAATCAAGTCCAGCCATACATTATTTCCCGCTGAATATTTATGTTTAGGAATTACATCATATTATGGAAGTTTAGGCACATTGAAAATGCCATTTCAGATTGTTAAATGTGCATAAAGTTAAACTCAGTTAAAAAGAAGCCTAATGAAAAATAAAAGTGGTATTTCCTTCAATGAGGCCAGTCACAAATGAATTCCCTCTGATCACAGGGTTTGAGCTCCAGGAACAGTCATAAAACCCCAGACCTTCTCATAAATGTGCTTTTACCAGAATCAATTTTAGAATGAAGTCAACAATTAGGACATTTCTAATCACACTCCAGGGATAGCCATCTCAAGGCTGCTGATTCAGATTGATGTTAGAATAGCAGATATTTCTATTTTTTATTTATTTTTATTTATTTATTTTTTTTTCAAAAAAGATAATCATTTTATTATCAATTTTAATATTATATTATTCATTAATGCCTTTTAATAATATTGGATGTTTTTAAGTTATTTATTCTAATCAATATTTTTAAATTAGGTCAATCCAGTGGTAACTCCAGTGGTACTGGTGGATTTCCGCGGAGATTCGAGCATGTCTTTGCGTCATTACGTCACATCTGAACACATAAAGAAGGAGTCTCGGCTAGTATACGCTATATTGCGTGTGTGGATGCTGAAGGTGGAGATTTATAGCCTTTTCTCACAGCACTTGATATAATTAAACTTCAATTTGATGGCGGTTCTAGAAAGGTTCAAAAGACAATCACCAGTGACAACTAGAGATTCACCCGCTGTAAAATACAAAAGACTTTGTTCGGACTTCGGAGTGGCTACAGAAAAAGAGACTGCAATCGGCCAATGTGAAAACTAGGATAAATATCGGAAGGACATTACATGTTGTCACGCAATGCTTGCTTACGTTGTTAACATTAACAATTTGAGAACAGAGTATCGTTTGCACAGTTTTTCATGATATGATAACTTATAAGCGATTGTTAGATTTAATCAGTGCGATTTACTGCAGTGTCAGAACCAGAACAAAGGTGGATGTTTCTTACTAGTTCAGATTACACTTTCTGGTGTAAATTCTTGTGTTCCTCATATTTCAAAAAAAAAAAAACTGATTCTGAATGCCAGTATCCACACCAGCTGCGGTGACTGACAGCCTCACAGTCTCCTCCGCGCCTGTGCTGTGTCAAGGGTGTTGAAGTACAACTCACGTAAAGTTGATTATTCTGCGAATGACTGCAATTGCAGATTTCGAACAGAGATGGCGACAAGAGAAAAAACGCTGGACTGCAGCTTTAAGGAATTCTGTTAATATTTGTTGATTTTGTTATTTATAATTTCTCAATAACTTGTATCATTTCTCTAGGTGGTTTCCAGCAGCGATGTGCAGATTCTGCAGAAGGGCAAAAACTCTTAAGCTTTTGAAAGCGACTGTTGCAGATGCCGGACGCTACAGCTGCAAGGCCATCAACATTGCTGGAAGCACAGATAGAGACTTTTACTTAGATGTGTTGGGTAAAATATTTTGCAATAACATTCTCTTATACTATGATGTATAACATTAACAGTATTGTCTTTTTACAAGCTGTTATTATGTCTATTAAGCTGGTCTTTTTCTCTGTTTCGAGTTCCTCCTACGATCATTGGGACAGTTGGGTCACGTGACCTCTCTGCCGTGCTCTAATCAAGAGATCATTCTGGAATGCAGGGTCAAAGGCGATCCCTTTCCCACAATTCAGTGGTACAAAGACAGGAGAAGTAAGTTACTCCAAAAAGCTTTGTAAAGAAAACTTAATTCTTCTCCTCTAAAAAAAAGAGGGTGAATTCACTGAAAAAGTCACACCAGTTAAACCCAGTTAAACCAGGTATTACATCCATGAGTATTTGTTGTTGATGTTTCAATCATAAACATCTTAAGTCTTCAAATTATGCTTATCATAGATTTCACAAACTCCTGCCTGGCACAATTAATGTTGTGCTTTTATCAAATTAATTTTGGCATCCTCCATAACCCAGCACAGACTTTGGGGAATTGTGTCTTACAAATTGCATTCTCCAATAGTTGATTGTTTGTATCTTTACTTGATTTGTTTAATTCCTTTTGCTAATAAGGCGCTAAATCAACACTGTGCTCACAAATAAACAGGTGCACAATTAATTTTCAGTTAATTCCTCCCTGATTCTTACATTTTGAAATGTAAATGTCTGTTTCACTCTGTGTTTTAGGCAAGTGTTTTTGGGTGACCCCAATATTGAAGTTTCAAACAGAGGACAGCAGTTGAAGATAAAGAGTGCTCGCTTAGGTGACCAGGCATCAATACCAGTGTAGCGCCACCAACGCTGCAGGAAAGCAGTCCAAAGATTTTAACCTCAGTATCTTTGGTAATTCTACTCATCATGTCTTGGGTTTCCAATATAGGTTTCACATCAACAGAATGCTAAATTTGCTGCCCTTTCTGTCTGTCCTTCTATTCTACCAACTCAGTGCCACCAAGCATTAAAGGAGGAAACTCGTCTTCTGAAGTGACAGTTCTGCTGGATAATGGGGTGACTCTGGAGTGTGAGGTACGGGGTGTGCCACTCCCTGCCATCACATGGTACAAGAACAGAGAGGTCATTCTGTCCAGCAGACAGACCCAGTATGTGGACCGAGGGCAGTTCCTTAAGATCTCAAGAGCTCAAATATCAGATGCTGGACAGTACACCTGTAAAGTCACCAGTGTGGCTGGCACCGCTGAGAAAAATTATGACCTTGATGTCTATGGTGAGTGTTTTTTTTACAGACTCTGTACAGTTGAAAAGTGTAGTATTGGTGCAAAAAATACATGCAAATACTTGAATAATTTATTACCATTTAGCTTTAGCTTTTGGTGACACTTTTTCATGTGCACTCTTCCTTTTTGTCACCATTCAGGTTCCCCCCTCCATCACTGCCAGTTCTGATGGTCCCACAGACATGAAGGTTGTGCTCAGTAAATCTCTGATTTTGAAATGTGAGCTGAAGGTCACCCTCCTCCCTCACTGACCTGGCTAAAGGATGGTTCACCGGTGGCTGCTAAAGAGAACCTGCGTGTTCCAGAGCAGGGTCGCAAAATCGAAATCCTCAGTGCACTTCCATCTGATGCTGGTCGATATGTTTGTGTAGCTACCAGTGTTGCTGGAACGAGGGAGATCAAATATGACGTCAGTGTCTTAGGTATAGTGACACACATTGACACTTTTTTTGACCCCATTTACTCCTGGTTTTAAAATGAAAGTTATCGGATAATAAGTGTTCTGATCTTACCGATTCCATTTAGACCTGGCCACATAAATGTGTTTTTGCAAAACGGATATAAATCCGATCTTCAACTTCCGCGTTATATGCAGATTTAATGTATTGCATGCCACCAAAAGCAACAGATATGAGCTGCATTTTATTGATCATCAGCTCATTTCAAAATCAAAGACATCAATTAGAGAGAGTGGCAACAGTTCTGGTAAGATCATTTCGTTTCTTTACTTGAAGATGATTGTGTGTTAAGTGTCTGTGACTTACTTTCACTTTTATTTGCTATGTTTGCACGTTGGCTTGATGAATAGACGCTCAGCTGCTCATCTGCAGTGATGCGTGTCGCAGTAGCACCGTCATATCTGACTATAACATGACATACAGCCTATATAACACGCTCTCACTCGTTTATTTTTTAGCATTTTTCGGGAGGAGTAAAATATACATATGTGGTTTCAACAATCAGATTGCGTTTACACCTAGTAAAGATCCAAACACAATGCGAGCCAGACTACCTCCAGATGTGGTCAGGTAGATCCGATCACAAACGTATCTACACCTTGCATTAACATGCGTTTTTTATTATCCCGATAACTTATCTGGATACAGATCGCATTTTAATACCAGGTGTAAATGGGGTCTTTTGTGATCCGTTACAGTTCAAGAAAAAGTCACCTAAACAGGGAGATAAAAAACACAAATTACTTCTAAATTTCCTTCAGGCATCCCATCCTTCACTATCCAAAGGGATCAGGAACTTTTGTTTTTGTGTTCACGAGCGAGACAGATCATCATGTCTCGACCTGCACATTGATCTTCTAAACATCTGTACACCATTATGGTTCTAATACATGCATCCAGCAGACCGCCATAATCAGTCAGTCCACATTTGTGTTGCATCATTGGAATGATATTGCTGGAAATCAACAGCATAGTGTTTTATGAGCCAGTAAACTGGTTAACAACAAATGAAGGAAATGTATAAAAGATTCAGCAAGATTAAAGGGCAATGGGCATGTGGCATTTATTAATGCTCTATGGGTTTTCATTATGTGAGGTTTTTTACACATTATTTCGAAAGACACGTTTGGTTTACAATTCCGGAGGTGATGTATTGTTTGACCATATTTTTTGTGTGTATTTAGTTCCTCCTGTTGTTGATGGGGCAAGCGACACCACAGATGCCACGGTCATCCTCAACAATATCCTAGAGCTGGACTGCTACGCTACAGGCACACCTACTCCAACTATAACGTGAGGACTTTATTACATCCACACATGACATAATCATACTGTATATGCAGAACTAAAATGTCGCTCATTTGCATGTCTATCTCTGAAGGTGGCTGAAGGATGGCGTACCGGTGAGGCAGGGCGAAGGGGTGCGGATAGCTTCAAACGGCCGTCGATTGGTCATCTCGCGCGCTCAGGTGTCTGATACAGCTCTTTTTCACTGTGTCAGCGACCAACGAAGCTGGAGAACAAGAGAGAGAGTTTAAAGTGTCTGTACATGGTAATGATCAATATATATTTTTATTTAACATCTGTCAATTTTTGCTAATATTTTTAGTTTATGTTTACCTCACCTGCTCACAGAGATGAAGCCTAGGTTATAAAAGTTATAAAAAAATTAGTATAATTTTTTTGCTGAAGTATAAGTTTCAGATACAAATTTAGTACATTTTTACTAAACTATTTCTGTAATATTTGTCTGTCAGTTTCCCCAGCTATTCGTTCTACTGGTCCAGCTGAGAGGTCAGTGGTCCTTCACACATCAATCAGCCTTCAGTGTGTGGTCAGTGGAATTCCCCCTCCCAGCATTACATGGCTCAAAGATGGCCGTCCTGTGGACACGACACAAGAATTTCTGAAGGTCAGACTTTAAAGCATGACAGAAGCCTTTTAAAGTAAATCAGAGTGTTTGAGGAGGTTTTCATAACCACATATACTATCTCCTCTTTCATTATTTTTCCATCTGGCATTTAGCTGGAATTCGCAGGCAGGGTATTGCACATAAAGAAGGCCAGGCTGGAGGATGCTGGGAAATATACGTGTGTGGCAACTAATGCAGCAGGCGAGGCACAACAGAACATTCGCCTCAGTGTGCATGGTAGGAAATACTTATAAAAACAGCCAGCACACGCATATTAACTGTGATTTCCAGAAACACTGTCAAAAATCAAAAGAAAAAATATAAGAAATTTTGTTTTGCATAATGCCAATTTGTGGAGCCATTCAACATCTAATCTAAACCTCTAAAAATATCCCATTATAATGAATTAAATCAATCAAAAAAATATTTATACTGGATATTGATTGACTGATTGATTGAAATTCACCTAAATACCCTATCTAGGGTTGCAAAGGGGCTGAATATTTCTGGTAAATTTCCAGAAACTTGCCAAAAAAACAAAAATCCTGGAAAGTTTCCGAAAATCCTGGAAAGTTTCCGAAAATCCTGGAAAGTTTCTGGAAACTTTGCAACCCTAACCCTAGCGTGCACCATGGTAAATAAGTTTGTGCATGTGTTTCTATAGAACCTCCCAGCATCCAGTATGCTGGAGAGACTCTCAATGAAACCATCCTTGCTGGCTTCCAAATTCAGCTGAAGTGTAAGGCAACAGGAAGTCCTTTGCCAGGTGAGTCTTACTTCATTTACTATTTTTTAGGGCAATATTACATTTGAACTGGCTAGTAATAGTTTACAAAAGTACAGGTGGTGTAGTTTAGACTCATTTTTCCCCTCATCTTTCCTGCTGCAGCTGTGACGTGGTATAAAGACAGTCGTCCATTGACAAGCGCTGCAGGTGTTAACATTCTGAGTAGAGGTCAGGTGCTGGAGATTGACCGTGCGCAGGTGTCAGATGCTGGACTCTACAAATGTGTGGCCATCAATGTGGCCGGCAGCACCTGAGCTCACATACAGTCTGCAGGTGTATGGTGAGTATGAAACAATCTTTCAGTCAAATGTACAGACTATGTTTCCTGACATATTTCTTGGGTTTAATAATCGAATGTTCTCTGTCTCTTTCCATTAGTTCCCCCTCCATTTCTAGCAAAGGAGGAATGATAACAGTGGTGGTGAATGAGCCAGTCAGGTTAGAGTGTGAAGCCTCAGGAGTTCCCATGCCCAGCCTCACTTGGCTTAAAGAAGGCAGACCTGTTTCCAGCTTCTCAGATGGCGTCCAGGTCTGTGCATTTAGGAGTTTGGATGCTGTCATGCGTACTTATACATATTGGTTTGCAGTCAACTCTACTGAAAGGTTATGAACATGTTATATCATTTTCATTTTCCTCTTTTACTAGGTATTGTCAGGTGGCAGGGTGTTGTCTATTCGTTAGTGCGCAGGTCAGTGACACAGGTCATTACACCTGTGTGGCTGTGAATGCAGGTGGAGAACAGCACAGAGAATATGACCTACGTGTGTACGGTGAGCTCAGAAAACACTCTTAATCTTAAACCTGATCATTTGTGTATTTCAGGTTAACTCAGTTGTTGAACTGTAATTTTTTATGTGTTTACACTACTGTTCAAAAGTCAGTACGTTTTTTAGTTTTTTTAAAGATTTCATCTGTGTGTGTGTCTCTGTCCCTCAGTGCCGCCCAACATCATGGGTGAGGAGGTAAACAAAACTGTTCTGATGGGTCTGTCAGTCCAGCTGCATTGTCAGAGTGATGCCATCCCTCCACCTGCATTGAGCTGGAGGAAAGATGACGACCGCTATGTAGAAAACCAGGACTAAGCCTGTCAGAGGATGGCAGCTTTCTTAAGGTAGAGTAAATTCATCAGCCTGTAAGCTGTTTTGACTTGGGCCAGAAAGCAACAACCTAGCAATCACCCAGATAACACTAGCAGGTCCCGAGCAACCACCCAGCATACCATAGGAACCATATAACTACACCCTGGAAATTTCAACACCCTAGCATCATGAAGCAAGTGAAGTTCATTTTGGATTGCTGTTCTTTTATTTAAAAGGCATTAGATGATATTAATTTGATAATTATTTTGTGTTTGTAGATTACCAGTGCTCAGGTCCAGGACACAGGCAGGTATACATGTGAGGCAATCAATGTGGCAGGAAAAACGGAGAAGCACTATAACCTGAACGTGTGGGGTGAGTGCTTTAAATTTTCATATAAATCTGAACTTGAGTCAAATTATAATGTAGAATATAATTATATCTCTTTCTATTTTTTTCCCCAGTTCCTCCCAGTATCCGTGGATCTGATGAGGTGTCTTCTCTGTCTGTGATTGAGGGCAGCCTCATGACACTTGTTTGTGAGTCCAGTGGGATCCCTCCTCCCCATCTCACCTGGAAGAA
The DNA here is from genome assembly GCA_030378365.1 of Hybognathus amarus. Taxonomy (NCBI): domain Eukaryota; kingdom Metazoa; phylum Chordata; class Actinopteri; order Cypriniformes; family Leuciscidae; genus Hybognathus; species Hybognathus amarus. The sequence goes on along the minus strand of JAQIUQ010000923.1, from coordinate 158,998 downwards.
AAACGGTGAGAGCTCATCATGACTGTTTTCATCATCACCATCCTCCTACAGATTATAAAACTCCTCATCACTATCCTCATTACATTTATTGTAATTTTATACCTCATACTCTTGTATACTCTACTATTACTCTTACTCTAAGTTTGTGTATATTTTTGTGTGTCTTTTAGGCTCAGAGCTAAAGGGAGATTCACGTGTGCGTGTTCTTTCTGGTGGGCGGCAGCTGCAGATTTCCAGTGCTGAGAAGGCAGATGCTTTCTCTTACACCTGTCTGGCCACAAGTGCAGCTGGCAGTGCGATGAAAGAGTACAATCTGCAAGTCTACGGTACAGCATCTTCTCTCACATTACAGGCATTATAGGTCAATCTTGGACTAGGTGAGAAATCAGTATCGATATTTTTTGGAAAAATAAATCCACAATATCATATTCAATATCAATTGTGTATATTCTGAATGATCGAAAAACGCACTGAGAACTCCGAGGTCATACAAACAAGATATGTTTTAATTTATACAGTAAACTTCTTTTAAGAAAAATGCAATGTTTCGTTCTAAATTGCTATATTTACATTTGATTGCATTTTTTAAAAATGAATTGAATTGTCACAAGTTTTTCAAGTTTTTTAAATTCCTCTTTAAGTTAAGAGGAATGAACCTCTTGAATGCGGCCGATTGTCGCTTAGCCTCCTGGAATCTCTTGACATCTGACAGCAGGGCATCAAGGAGTAAGGTCTTGTCCTTCTCCTTGATGCCAGAGAGGTTTACCCAGAGTTTCCACTCTGTAGCTACTAATGCTGCCATGGAGCGTTGATGGCACAAGGGATGGCTTGGTAGTCCAGAGAGACCCTTATTCGACCCTCATCGAGGTCCCTTAAACAAGTCGATGGCCACTTGCAAGATGGCCATCGGTGTGCAGGAATGCTCCAGCCCAACTTGCCGCCATATAAGCTTTGCCCACCAAAAAAGTTGTAACTATGTAGGGTTTGGTGGGCAGTGTCAGGGCCTTAAGGGATGGGGATGAGATATGATGCTAAAGTCTCTTCTATCATAGGCATCACCCCATAGCCATTCTCCCTGAGCCCCAGGATCAATGAATAATTAGACACAGACACACAATAAATAAGACAGACAGTTTTTCAATAGAGTGTTTGCTGAAGAGCAGAAGCTGACGGAAGGCAGTGCTCCTTATGCCGGCTGCCCTTTATAGCTTCCATGGTTCACGGTCACGTGTCACAGCCATATCACCCAGACTTAACTCAAATGTACCTCACAAAGATACAGTAATCCTCTTTATTCCACCATGTTTCTTCTTTCCTTCACTCCAAACAGTTCGTCCCTCCATCAGCTCCTCAAATCAGGATGAGGAGACAGTGACGCGAGGTGGAGATATCACTCTCAAGTGTGAAGCAGAGGGGGTCCCCAGACCTGCCATATCATGGATGAAAGACGGTAGACCCCTGAGCACCGGCAGCAGGGCTCAAATACTTAACGAGGGCCAACTTTTAGTCATCCAGGATGCTCAAGTGGCTGACACTGGACGATACACCTGTATCGCTGTCAATGTGGCAGGACAGGCTGACAGGAAATATGACGTCAATATTCATGGTGAGAAAAAGTCTGAGTTTTCTTTATGTGTAGTTTCTAAACCACTAGGATAACCAAATGGATTATCCTGAAATTTTCTCAATTTACACAGGTCTTCCAAATATTTAGGTGATGTTATTATTTGATAATATTAAAATATTTGATAATATTATATTTTTATTATTTTAGTGTATCATTTTATTCTATTATGTATCATTATTTTAGTGTTGAATCAATTCAACTGTAACTGTTCATAAAACTAACAATATTCAAACTAACTTTTAAAATCACTAGTAAAGTAATGTTACTTATTCCATATGTATAGGTTTTTATTGTTGTTGTTGTTGTTGTCATTCACATATACTGACATTTTATGTGCATCATCTATTCAGTTCCTCCCACCATTCATCGGTCATGACGCAGATGCCTGAGAATGTGAGTGTTGTTGTGAAGAACCCAGTTGTTCTCACCTGTGAAGCTTCTGGAATGCCACCACCAGCCATCACGTGGCTTAAAGACGGCCAACTGATCAGCATGTCTAGCTCTGTTCGGGTCATCGCAGGTACCAACTTCTTTAATGAATGCATTTGTCTTGCTCCAAAATGTCTACACCACTGAGTCTAGGTAAGGTGCTCAGTAATAGTTAACAGATTAACCAGATTAACCAGGTGTAATAACTCAAGTAAAAAGAAGCCAGCTTCAGCTTCAGTAAGCAGCCAAACACCACAGATCAGTGGGTAACTGAAAAGAAAAATAGCCTGGACAGATGTTCTCATAAACTCTCCATTTTCGGCTTCCAGTGTAAACAGAGACTGATCCTCTGCTAGCAGCAAGTATGAGGTACATCCATCACTGTAACCTTAGACATCATAAAGCTTCCTGGAGGTCACCTGCATAAATGAACCACATTGTAAGTGAGTCTGTGCTGAGCTATTCGCAGACTGTCCACCAGTATGCCACAAAGACATGGAGCTGGACAGAAAACAGGACCACAAGATGTTAGATAGAACACATTATTGATCACAAATTCAGTCTGTAATAATGCCACTCAATAAAGGATTAGAAGTGTTGCTAGCCCTATTGCCTCTATTGCAAAGTAGGTGTGGGACAAAATATTGATAGGGAAACATATTGTTGCCCTTCTCCGTGCAATTCCAGAATCAATACGCTAAGTGCCAAATGAGCTGTTTCCCCTGCTCCCAGCTTTGGTACTTCATGGGTCCTTGAGGTGGCGCTCAACACATGATTTAGGGAAACGTGAACATAAGTTAACTAGCCTAAGATAAAGAGTTTTTTAACGGGACGACGGGATAGCATTGTGAGTAAAATCAAAGATGCCCCAGCTACGTTGAAGTCCAAAGTCTGGACACACTTCGGTTTTTATACCATACATGGGACGTACGAAATCGATAAAATGTACGCAATATACAAGAACTGCCTGGTAAAATTAAAGTGCACAGGTAATAGCAAGAACATGCAAAGCCACTTGAAAATCTTTTATTTACTTAATGTTCAATTTAATATACAGACTGAAAAAAATGTTGTGCGGTTTCCAGGATTAAACAATCCTTAATCCCCATTAATGATTGTTTAGAAATAAATTGATTATCGTAGAATTAGGATAGAATTATCGTGATATATTATTGGTATCGTGAGCCATGTTTCGTATCATATTTTGAGTACCCTGAGATTCCCAACCCTATTGCAAAGCTCAACCAAAGATATACTGTATATAATTCCTGGCTGACCCCAAACTCCTTTCCTCATTGTAAGAAAAAAGGGACATCAGGGAAGGAAAGAGAATGACGTATTTGTTCAAGTGATCAGCTTAGCGTTCTCCTAGGGAGTGATAATTATTCGTTTAAATGGGTGAAAATGGGACGTTTGACTTGTGTTGATTGGTTAAGCTCTGTTTGAACAGCTGTTAACTTGAAGGTCTCCTGTTTCTTACCAAACCAATAGGGACATTTATGAAGCCTGTTTTTTCAAAGACAAAGTGAAACTCTGTTATTCGTTCTGCAGATGCATTTCTCTTCTCAGTAAATCTCAGGCTCTTGATTTATAGTTGATCAAGATAATTCCCTAAGAGAAGTACAAACGGCCTAGCCTTTTAATTCAATGTGCAGAAATCATTTCATCATTCAGTCACCTGTGCTGTTACCAGTTACCATGGCGACAGATGAGTCTCATATATGTCTACAATAATCTCAGGAGGACGAGGCCTGCGTTTGATGCATGCTGCAAGTGAGGATGCTGGGAGATACACCTGCATCGTGTTCTAACTCTGCTGGAGAGAAGCGGAAGAACTTCGACCTAAATGTCCTGGGTAACACAGCACTGTACATGAGTTGTACATGGTTGTTTTTTGTAGCCGTCTGTCTGCTGTTTACATAGGAACCTTCTTGATTTGAAACAGTCTTCACAGGCAACAGTAGTGCTTCTCACGAAAACTGACTTATACTCACAGATTATTCCAATAGAGTGATAAGAGAATGACATATTTGTATAGGCCGACCTGGAGGTTAGCATTACCCCGGGTCCCTTGAAAAAAGCCAAATAGGATTTTACCATTGGGATTGGAATTATTGTAGAAAATAAGCTCTCTGACCAACACAAGTTTATGATACTTTCATGTTGTGTTCATCAAGATAATATTAACATTTTTTGTCACCTGTGCATTCATTTTTTTGTCAAATTTGTGTCTAAAATGTACAACAAATGTGTGTTCGACTCAAAGCTTGCTACCCTAACAACTCAAAATATGGAGCTATTTTTAATTTTTGTTCTGAATACAGCTATATTTAAACCATTATCCTTTGACTATGTCAACAGTCTTGGAAATGTTCACTGGTTTCATTCTTGGATCTGGCTTTTTATCCATGGATCCATGCAAAAACAAAACAAGGAGCATAGTTTAGATGTTAGCATAGTTTTGTCACTTACCAAGCAAGCTTTCAGTCAGGAGCGCACATGTGGTGGTTAACATGTTGCTTAGGAATATCACTAGACTTTGAAATGTTTATTTTCATCTTCATTCTGTCAAATTCAGTGCCGCCCAGCATTGTGAACGAGGGCACAGTGGAGGATTTGAAAGTGAAGGAAAAACAGAACATAATATTAGCCTGTGAGGTCACCGGTAAGTGACATAAATTACAAGATTGGCTTCTGTCCTGATCTCTTACCTCTCATTAACCAATTTTTTTGGGTTGTCTAGGTTATCCAGTTCCAGAGATCACGTGGCTGAAGGATGGGCAACCATTGACTAGTGACACAAGGCTGCAGGTGATGTCAAATGGGCGTTTCCTGCAGGTCAGTGGGTCGCAAGTGTCCGAAGCACAGGCAGGTATAGCTGTCTGGCCTCTAACAGTGCTGGAGACAGGAGCAGACACTTCAACCTCAATGTGTTGGGTATGTTTGGATGGGGGGAGTTAGAATGTCTCTTTGTAGTCTCTATTGTAGTGCTTGTACTTATTTATGTTTCCGCTCCCAGTTTCTCCCACCATCGCTGGTTCTGGTCCAGAAGGTTCAGCTGAAGAGGTTACTGTGACACTGAATAGTCCTACATCTCTTGTTTGCGAAGCCCAGTCATACCCCCCTGCCATCATCACCTGGCTCAAAGATGGCACACCCTTTGAATCCAGCCGCAACGTCAGAGTACTTCCAGGTCAGATATCTTTATGGATCTGTAACATAAAACAATTCAGATGTTCATATCCAACATTTCTTATGCGACCAGCTCGCTTACTACTGTATCTTGTGACAGGTGGTCGCACTTTACAGATCTTGAATGCTAAAGAAGAGGATGCTGGGAGATATACATGTGTGGCGACTAACGAGGCTGGAGAGACACTGAAGAACTATGAGGTGAAAGTTTTCGGTGCGTGAAGGAACTGAGCAACATGGCCACCTTTTGGTGTAGAGGAATATAACACTCTTTGTGTGTCAGTTATCTGTACCTATTTATACATGTTGCTTTCTTGCAGTCCCTCCAGTTATCAATAAAAATGACATCCCAGGAGAGAGTCTGGCCCCCAAAGAGGTGAAAATTTAAAGTTAACAACACCCTTACACTGGAGTGTGAAGCTCAGGCTATCCCAGACACCTACGCTAGTGTGGTACAAGGATGGCCAGGTGAGAAATACATTCATACTTCAGATACAGTATATGACAAAACTATGCAGTTTTTCACTCCTATGAGAATTTATATGCAACTCTTGTGTTTTCACTCCACTGTGTTTCTCTCTCTGCAGATCCTGAAAGCAGATGGTCACCTCAGTATCACAGCAAACGGTCGTATAGTTCAGATTAAACACACTCAAGTGTCCGATACAGGTCGTTACACCTGTGTAGCCACCAACATCGCTGGAGAGGATGAGAAGGACTTTGATGTAAATATACAAGGTGAAAAGGGTTTTCCAAGTTCAGAATGCAAGAATACACTATAGTATATATACACTACCGTTCAAAATATGATTTTTTTAAAATTCTTCATGCCTTAAAATAGCTTGAATGTAGCTCTACACCCTTGCCTCATTTAGTATACGTAGTTCTATGAATATGAAATCTAGCCCCGCCTCAGACTCGCTCACACCAGCTCAGAGATCCACTCGTTGGTAGTTTGTGATGTCAGAAACACCTGATTTTAAACTTGTGTTTTTAAGGAGTTTTAAGGAGAAAATAATACAATGATGTTGACTTTGCAAATGGTTTGTCATAAAGCATATTAAAAAGACCACATAGACATATAGACAACATTAAAAGCTTGATTTTGACCACAAGGGGGTTTAAAATACTTTTTCAGCAATGGTGCACTTAATTCATTCATTTAATTCAAAAGTGACAATAAAGACATGTAAAATGTTACAAATTTATTTTTTAAATTACTGCTGTCTTTTGAATGTTCTATTCATCAAAGAATCCTGAATGTTGCTGAATAATCACCAAATCAGCATTTAAAATGATTCCTTAAGGATCACGTGACACTGAAGTCTGAAGTAATGGCTGCTGAAATTTCAGCTTTGCTATCACAGGAATAAGAGGAATGATCATAAGAGACTTTTTTCAAAAGAACGTTTGAGAAACACCAACATAAGGAGTATGACTGCCCCTAGTGGGTGCTTAATGTCTAATGTCTGGATCTTGTTTTCAGCTTGTTTTAAACCGTTTATCTGTGGATTTTGTGCAGTTATCTTCAGGCTTTATCGCTGTTTATTATACTTAAATCCTGTCTGTGGCTCAGTTCCCCCAAGTTTTCGAGGCTTTGGAGACTCTGACTCTGGCCCTGGTAATAATGGAGACGTGAAGGATGTGATTCTTAATAATCCCTTCTCCTTGTACTGTGAGACCAATGCCGTCCCCCTCCTGTACTCACTTGGTACAAAGATGGGCACCTGCTGACCTCTAATGATAAAATACTCATTCTTCCTGGTGAGAGGCTGCATTAAAATATTTTGATTATATCATGGAAAAATTATTTGTTAAATATGTTGATACTTAGAAACTATGTTCTGTATGAGTAAACAAGAATGTCACTTTGTTTGTTTTTTTTGTTGTTGTTTTTTTTAAATTATTTCTCACACAGGCGGAAGAGTCCTCCAGATCCCTCGAGCTCAAGCAAAGGATTCTGGGAGATACACTTGTGTGGCTGTGAATGAGGCTGGAGAAGACTCAATCCAATATGATGTCAGAGTGTTGTGTGAGTACAACCTGAGTGTTTACCGTTTTTTAATTCTAAACATTATAAGGGAAACAACTGAAAGTCTTTTTTTGTCTGTGCACTTGGATTTTGATAGTGCCGCCTCGATTCGTGGAGCTGATGGTGACCTGCCTGATGAGGTCACAGTGCTGGTTAATAAGACCACATTACTGGAGTGTCAGGTGGATGGAAGTCCCACTCCTAAAATTAGCTGGATCAAAGATAGTCAACCCCTCACCCCAGACAACACACACAAACTTCTGTCCAATGGCAGGACACTGCAGGTGATCTACCAGTGATGTAGCAGTGAACAGTTGATTTATATATATATATATATAATATATATATATTAAGTTAATTTTATATATATATAAAATATTTACATATTTTTTTGTGTTTTATAGATTTTGAATGCACAGGTGACAAATACAGGACGCTATGTGTGTGTGGCTCAAAACCTTGCTGGAACAGCCGAGAGATCATTCAACCTCAGCATGTGTCAGTGCTGTTAAGTACTCTTCTGATCTAAGATGCTTGTCTTAAGTCTCTGTACTATTCCTAGGGGTTTACTTCAGTTTGTGTTGCTGTGTTTTAATTTATGAGCTCATTAATTTATGAGCTGTCAGACACTTTAGTCCAAAGTAACTTGCATTGCATTTAAGTTATGCTTTTTATCAGTTCATGCATTACCTGGTTATTAAACCCATGACATTGCAGGTACAAGTGCCATACTCTACTGTTTGAGCTTCACTCTTCATTCTTATAACTAATTATTTGTGATATCATGTTTGTTTGTGTTTGTTGTCAGTGTCTCCCTCTATTGTCGGCATCAGAGAGGAGAATGTGACTGTGGTGGTGAATAATTTTATATCTCTAAACTGTGAGGCCACTGGACTCCCACCTCCCACCCTTAGCTGGTTCAAAGACAGAAGACCTTTACAGGCCAGCACCAACGCACTCATAATGCCTGGTACGCATGAGGGACTACATAGTGTTCACTGTATACATATCACACATAAATCTCTCTCCTCCACTCCACCTCTTACTCACATTCTCTGTCTAGGTGGTCGTATTTCTCCAGATCCTGAAATCAAAGATGTCTGATGGTGGGAAATACAGCTGTGTGGCCATGAACCCAGCAGGAGAAGCCCAAGAATAATTTATCTTACAGTATATGGTCAGTATGTACAGTTTTTTTTGAGTGTTTTATATTTGCTTGTTATAAAACTGGAGAATGGCATGTCTCTGCAAAACATATTTGGTGAAGTATGGCTGACAATCTTTGTTTTAATATGAATAACAACACTTTTAATATTTCAACATTTCTGGAAAGTCACTGATCTAAATGACTGGTATCTGGTTTCCCAGTTCCCCCAGTATCAGACACAGCAGTGGGGATCTTCCAGTGGTGTTAAATGTACTGGTGGGCAAATCTGTTACTTTGGAGTGTGAATCTAATGCAGTGCCTCCTCCCATCATTACCTGGTATAAGAATGGACGGCCCATCACTGAGACTGCACATCTGCGCATACTGGCTGATGGACAAATGTTGGAACTGAGAGAAACAGAGGTGTGTGTGAGAAAATTAGCAGGTGCTTTAGATGAAGTGAAGTGGATGTATGATTTTGGTAGTAATAAAATGAGTGAAAAAATATATATAATAGGCCAGTGGGCAGAAAATAAAGTAAAATGTTTGTTTCAAGAAGTTTAAATCACTCTTCTCTCTCTCAGTTGTCAGATACTGGGCAGTATGTCTGTAAGGCCACAAATGTAGCAGGTCAAGTGGACAAGAACTTCCATCTCAACATCCATGGTGAGAAACAGGAACTGTATACTTAAAAGTGTGTGTGTGTGTGTGTGTGTGTGTGTGTATATATATATATATGTATTATTATATATATATATTATATTATTATATATTAAAATATATAAAAATGTATAAAATAATATATATATATATATATATATATATTATTTTATACATTTTTATATATTTTATTATTGTATTATTTAATTTGTATTAATTATCTTATGCTCACCAAGGCTCCATTTATTTGATCAAAAAAACATTAATTTTGTGAAATATTATTACAATTTATATGAATGATTTGATATTTTAATATTAATTCAATTAATATTCAAATAAATGAATAAATTATTAAATTATTAAAAATGTATTCCTGCAATGGCAAAGCGGAATTTTCAGCAGCCATTACTCCAGTCTTCAGTGCCGCATGACTCTAATTTGGTGCTCAAGAAACATTTCTTAGTATCTTGTTGAAAATATTTACCTCATACTCCTTTAAACAAACAAAAAAAAGTAAATAAAATATTATGTCAGAAAAATATGCTAAAATAAATACTTTTTTATTAGCCAAAAATATGAATAAACGAAAACTGTTGGCTTACTAGCTATGATACAAAAAAAAAAAAAAAAAAAAAATCCATGCAAAAACAGAATGACGCTGACTGACGACGGTTTCAGTAGCTTACATATCTCCAAAATCTGACCACAAAGGCTGAATGTTCTCTCTGAAGCTGCACTCGTAGCAGGGATGCATAGAACACATCTTGCCAGGTTGCTCAGGGCAGGGAACTGGTTAATGTGTGAACACTATCACTGTAAAAATTTTTGTTAATTTCAAGTGAAGTGCGGATACGCTGTTGTCAATGGATTTTGGCGGCTGGGCCGCCCACCCCTGTCCAAAGTACACCAGTAGAGTTACTGACCACTACCGTCAATCGGATATTTAATTCCAAGCCCAAGAAATCTGATCAGGTCCCACATAGGCCTCTAGTATTACAGCATAGAGCTACAATTATGGTGTTCTTCACTTTTGACATGCAGTTCCCCCACGGCTGGACGGCCCAGCAGTGGAGCGTGTGGTGGAAACCATCGGTAATCCTGTCACCTTCGCCTGTGATGCTTCAGGATCCCTCCTCCATCGCTCACCTGGCTGAAGAACGGCAAAGTGATTGGTGAGATAAATGAGCTTCAGATCACTTAAACTTTACATTTCTCATTATAAAGTCAAATTATGCTTGTTTTAATTGTATTTCTAGAGAATTCAGAGTCTGTGGATATGCATATCCTGTCCGGGGGCAGTAAGCTGCAGATTGCCCGCTCACAGTTATCTGACAGCGGCACTTACACCTGTTTGGCGTCCAATGTGGAGGGCAAGGCCAGCAAAAACTACCAACTTATAATGCAAGGTACAAAAGCATTTATTAAACAAACATGCATCTAGTAGTTTTACCAAATTACCATCTGTATTGTCTGTTCTTTAGTCCCACCAATCATTGTAGGATCTGAGTTACCTAGTGAGATGAGTGTTCTGCTAAATGACAGCATCCAGCTTGTGTGCCGTGCTGAAGGAACTCCAACCCCTGAGATCCAGTGGCTGAAGGATGGAAAGACACTTAGCAGAACTGCCCAGAAGAACATCAAGTAAGAGCATTGTTAGATTTGTGTGCCTTTATGCTGTAAAATGTATCCAGTGTATTCTCTACATAGTACTTTTGCATAATGATTTTCTTGGTAATGAGACAATTCAAGTCATAAGGGTGAACATAAGTCAACCTTTCCTCAGAGTTAGCACGGATGGCAGCACATTGACTGTGACAGCCATCCACACATCCAACAGTGGAAAATACACATGTGTGGCCACCAATCAGGCTGGAGAGGAAGACCGAATATTCAGCCTGAATGTATATGGTGAGTTGTATCTTTACATGAATGTGAGAAGTGGAACATAATTTTTCACTACACAGCAGTAGTATTTTCCCAGACATTTGATAAGTTGCATGTCCTGTTCCCAGTTCCTCCTCTTATCCAGGGGAACGGACCTGCTGCCAAGGAACTGACCGCGGTGCTGGACAGCTCAATAAATATAGAGTGTGTAGCTAGTGGTTCTCCACCTCCACAACTCAACTGGCTAAAGAACAGTCTGCCGCTTCCAATATCGTCTCAGATCCGCCTGCTGTCTGCTGGCCAGGTCCTTCGGTAAGAGATCTAACATGTTTAAATCATGATGATCATAGGTTGGGAAATATTTTTTTTTTGCATCTCAAGCCACACCTTGCCTAATTTATTTAAATTTGAGATAAAGGTTTTCATTTTACAAGCATTTTTTATTTCAAATATATAAAATTAAGGATTCTATAATTTAATATTTATTTTAGTATTATTTATATAGTATTATAGTATATATTAATTTGAGTTACAGAGTAGCTTCAGGTTTAATTTTCATTTGAATTTTAGCACTTCTATGTGCTTTCTCAAATTATCTAAAAAAAAATTTTTTGTACTACTTAAAGGGATAGTTCACCTTGAAATGAAAATTCTGTCATCTTTTAATCACCCTCATATTGTTCCAAACCTGTAAGACTTTCATTCATCTTTAGAACACAAATAAAAGATTTTTTGAATGAAATCTAAGCCAGTTCTGTTATGTGAATAAAGGCCTAAATTAAATCTATTCAGTGTATAAAGCTATCATGTTTCTTCAGAAAATTTGGACGAACTCATTCAACTCATCTTAGATCCGTTTTACGATCTCTTTATAACAGGGTTTCTGCGGGGTCTTAAAAAGTCTAAAAAAGTCAAAAATTTAAAAATCACAATTTAAGGCCTTAAAAAGTCTTAAATTTGCTGAAGTATTGTGTTCTAGGTCTTAAATCTTTTTAAACGGGTCTTAATTTTCCTATGTCCATGTAAATCTCATTGAAATTATCTTTTGGAAATGTTTTTTTTTTTAATTTATATTACGTAGTTATAGTTCTTAATTCGCTGTATTACAACTACAAAATAGACCAACATGCAACAGCCGATCAGTTTTGAGGTTTTGTGTTATTGGTGGGATATCATATACCACAGACGATGTTTCGTCTGTGTTTCAAAACGATGTTTCCTTCAGGTGCTGGAAAGATAAACGGCCTGACATTACGCGCTTTGGAATAGGGGATTTTTTAAAACAGAAACGGAAACAAATTTCCAAAATTACGGGAACCAGTCTGTACTGATTTTCGCTGAATGTTCAATTTGAATAAATTAAATTACTTTGCGAATAATTTTGAGACTCGTTACATGGTTGTGTTTTTTTTGTCGTGATATAGGCCTTAAATTTTATTCATAATGGTCTTAAAAAGGTCTTTAAAAGGTCTTCAAAGTCTAAATTTGAAAGTTTTTAACGGTTATTAACGGGTTTGGAACGACATTAGGGGGAGATAATTCAGTGACAGGTGTTCATATCCCGCTATGAATGGAGCTGATATGCATCTGATTGTCATTTTTGGTGTTAGCATTGCTCGTGCACAGGTTTCAGATGGTGGGAGCTATACATGTGTGGCCTCCAACAGAGCTGGAGTGGACAACAGACACTACAACCTTCAGGTGTATGGTGAGTTAACTTGCCTGTTGCATTTTCAGAGATAAAATGTAGAAAATGCCATGAAGTATTAAACCCATAAATTTACTGTGTCATTCTTCTCAGTTCCTCCCAGTTTGGACGGAGCGGGCAGCACAGAAGAAGTAACAGTAGCGTGAGGCGAAATGCGGCCTCTTTCATCTGCATTTCAGATGGATGCCCAGTCCAACCATTACTTGGCTGAAGAAATGGTGCAGCAGTACCTAAAGATGCTCACCTGGTCATCTCTCAACCAAAACAGCACCCTGCAGATTTCTCATGTGAGCGTCAACCACACCGGACGCTACACCTGTACTGCACGTAATCAGGCTGGGGACGCAAGCCGCCACTTCAGCCTCAAAGTACTGGGTGAGAGAGAGTACGACAAAATAAAACAAAACCAAAGTGACCCCTTCTGTCAGAGACTCATTCGACATCTATCCCCTCTCTCAGACCCACCACGGATCAATGGGTCTGGTGTGCCTGCTGAGGTCTCTGTGGTTGTGAATCATGTCTTGGAGCTGGTTTGTGAAGCTGACGGCATACCTTTACCAACACTTACCTGGCTAAAGGACTGGGCGACCGCTGCCTCAGACAGACAGCATACGGCTTCTCAGAGATGGAGAGGTGCTCAGAGTTGCTTCTGCTCAGGTAAAATAGCTACAAATGTAGTGTCAAAATTGGTAGTAGCATTCTTGTTCCTATCTTTCTCCAATGCTGCTCAATGTGACAAAAGCGTGACATGTTCCTAAATCATGTTGTGTTATCTCCATCTTTGTACAGGTGGAGAACACTGGAAGATACACCTGTATGGCAACCAGCCCTGCTGGAGATGATGATAAAGAGTTTCTAGTCAGAGTACATGGTGAGTCTAAAAGCAGTTACAAAGTTTCCCATGCATATCAACATAAAATGTCACCTCATTGAAAAGTAATTTGCCAAACGACTATTTTTCCAACAGTGCCACCCAACATTCGCTGGAGACACAGGTGTGCAAAGATGTGTCTGTACTGCAAAACAGACAGGTGACCTCTTGAATGTAAATCAGATGCAGTTCCACCTCCAACTCTCACTTGGCTTAAAGATGGAGCACCACTGAAGGTATTCGAATTAAAACAGTATATATATATATATATATATATATATATATTTTTTTTTTTCATTAATTTCTAGAGGTTTTCCTGTTTATACAATTATTGAATGTAGTTAAGTGACTATTTCGTTTTAGAATTTGTTCCCCCATTCTTCTATAGGTTTTATAATTTTCAGCTGCCATTACTCCAGTCTTCAGTTTTACACGATCCTTCCTCAAGATAACATTTCTTATTATCAATGTCTGAAACCAATCGTGCTTTTTCAAAAGAACAGCATATATTTAAAATAGAAATCTTTTGTAACGTTATACATACAGTTTTACTGTCACTTTTGACAATTTAATGCATCCTTGCTAAACAAAAGTATTATTCTTTTTTTAATATGACGCAAAATAAGGTATGAATATAAATGTATATAAATGAATGTAGCTAAATAGCTTTTACAATGTTTTCTCCAGATGTCTCCACGAGTGTCGTGTTTTGTCCAGCGGTCGTTACCTGCAGATCAACAATGCAGAGCTGAGAGATGGTGCCCAGTACACTTGTGTGGCCAGCAATGTTGCTGGAGAAACCAGACGCCACTTCAACCTTAGTGTCAATGGTGATTAGCAATTTCCCTTTGTTCCTAAGGAAAATATTGTGGGCTTATTTATGTGAATGAGCTAATATGCTAATTTAAACATTCTCTCTTCAGTCCCTCCCACAATAAAGGATGGTCCTCAATCTGTGTTGGTTAATATACATCAACCAGTGGTTCTGGAGTGTGTTGTGAAATGGAGTACCCACCCCACGCATTACCTGGAGGAAGCATGGATCCATCCTGGCAGGAAACAACCCCAGGTCAGCACCACACATCACTTCAAAGCATTTCATAACTAATTTTGTTCATGGGAAATAACAAACACCCTATACGTTTAGATACAGGTTTGGTGAGGATGGTTCACTCCACATCTTCTCAGCCCAGGTGACCGAGACGGGCCGCTACCTTTGCATGGCCACCAACCAGGCGGGAACAGAGCGCAAGAGAGTAGATCTTCAGGTTTATGGTAAGTCTTGACATGCATGCAATTTCTGTTATTGTACATATATTAAATATGATAAAAAAAAACAGTGTTGTTATTGTAACAAAATCTAAAAACTACTAAAAATCTGTTTTGATAATTCGAAATAAAGCTGAAATTAAATAAAAGATAAAAATTAGATGAAAAACGGGGAAAAAATAAAAAAAATAGACATTTTGCTTTGGCAAAATATATATGACAAAATTACTAAAACTTAAACTAAAATTAAAATGAAAACTAAAAAGAGAAATTAGCTAGTTTTTGCTGTATTGAAACACAACCCTACAACGTAAATTTATCTAGTTCAAATCACAAACAAATTAGTTTGGAACTGGTTGTTAAACACAAGTTAACAGTTAGAACTAATCAACTCACTATATCTACAACAGTGGTTCCCAAACTTTTTGAAAGCATTTGAAAGCCCGTTGTATAATTTTTTTTATCCATGGCACCCTATCCCAATTAAACTAAACGTACATGTGTACATACATATGTTTAATATTATTACGAAAATAGCATATAAATGATCAAATTGACTTGTTTTATCAAACAACTTTAGAAAAATACGATTATTAATTTTTTTTTGTCATTTAACCACTTTTACACCCACTGAAGTTAGCTGAGCAGCGTTTGCGACATGCCAAAGTCAAATACTGTACATCCAATCAAAGAAAATGGTACAAAATGAGAAACACATTTAAGAGATTTATCATTGTACTATGTTTGTAAATGTTTGTTGATTAATCATAAAACCCCAAGAATTTATTTATTTTGCATTATGTTCATGGTGATTCTGATGAGGAAAATAAAGGCACTTTATAGTCCTGTATTTTCAGTCTTTTCATGTACATTTAGGCATTCATAGCACTGAATTCAAGCGTTACATTTTTATGAGTTCATGCATTCCCTTGGTATTGCTAGCGTCATGCTCTACTGTTTGTTTATCACTGTTTCATATATTGGCTCTTTGTCCAAGGAAATGTCCTTATATACAGTAAGCACAAATATCTCTCCTTCTCCAGTGCCACCCTCCATTGCCGAGGGTCCCACTAACATCACTGTGACGGTGAACGTCCAGACCACGCTATCCTGTGAGGCCACTGGCATCCCCAAACCCTCAGTCAGCTGGAGCAAAAACACCCAAGCCCTTAACACTGACCAGAACCAGAATATGTACAGGTTCAGCCAGGTTTCCTCCCTCTCCTCTTATCACCTCTTACTGTATCATCAACCAAATGAGCATTCCTCCTGGTTTGGGTCACAATAGGACCCTGATGCTCAACATTGCACAGTAAGACACTTGAGATTCATGCTTGTATCCAGTTAATCAGTTTGTAATCTGTCCTCAGGCTGTTGTCTTCGGGCTCTCTGGTTGTCATCGCACCTACAGTAGAGGACACAGCACTGTACAAGTGTGTTGTATCCAATGAGGCAGGCCAGGAGAGCCAGAGAAATTCAGCTGACTGTACATGGTGAATCCCTTCTGCCGTATATGACATCCATTTACATATGAGGTTCCATCTGAAATCGCATACTCTTTTAAGTATGTACTTATTTTGAATAAGTATTTACTTTGCAGATGCTAAAAAGTATGTTATATTTCTATATAGTATGATTGTGTGTAGTATGACTGTGATCCGGACATACTATATTTAGCTAGTTGTCACTGTGACCTACCAGCATCACTTCACTACTATTTCACACTACTCTCCTGTGGCCTCATGGGATAGTAAAGTGTCCATCATATGCACACTTCAGAATCTCGCTAGAAGAAGTAGGTCATTCAGTTACTTTTATGAGTACTTTGAATTCGGACATACTTTTTTTGTTGCATACTGTTTTTCATATGTAGTAGGGAAGTATGTGATTTCTATTGACCAGCCAAAGTGTGCATTTCAGGAGGATTTAATATTCATTTCCTTCTACAGTTCCTCCTTCTATTGCTGATGAGGCCACAGAGCTTGTGGTGAGCAGACTGTCCCCGGTGGTCATTGGCTGCACTGCATCTGGAGTGCCTCATCCTGTCCTATACTGGAGCAAAGATGGATTGAGACTAGCTAGAAGAGGGAGAGGGCTATACGATACTACCGTCAGGTTAGCTTTATGTAGTTACAGTGTGAGAAAAAGGAACAATTGTTGTTTGAAGTTAATCTAACTGTTACATTTCTATTTCCTTTGTTTTTTCAGGTCCTCTTGAGATCACAGCTGCAGATCTGAGTCACTCAGGCCGTTACTCATGTGTGGCAAAGAATGCTGCAGGCACAGCGCACCGACACGTTCAGCTCACAGTACATGGTATGAGATATGCAGAAACACTTAAACATATCATGCTTTTAAATATGCCTCTTAATTGTATTTTTGTCTCATATGACAAATGCCTATCTGTGGCTCCACATTCATTTCTCTCTGCAATGAATAATTGTCTGCATTTACATTTTACAGAAATTCCGGTGATACAGTCACACCCATCAACACTGGATGTGATTTTGAACAATCATGTGACCCTGCCCTGCAGAGCAATGGGCTCCCCTCACCCAACTATTACCTGGCAGAAAGAGGGTATCAACATTTTTACCACAGGTAAAATCAATATCGGGCATGCCATGGAGATAAGTGATAAGCTAATCATATATTCGGTACCAATTAATTCATTTTTTAATTATTTTAATGAATGTATTAATTAATTCTGTGTAATCTAATTAACTATATATAATTATATTGTATTACATACACTACCATTTAAAAGTTTGGGTTCATTAATAATTATATTGTTTTTTGTCTCTTATCATTGTTGAATATTTGCTTAATAACTTGCTTAATATTTTTGTGGAAACCTCAATTTAATGCAAATGAAAGTATTAATTTCTTTCTTTAAAAAATGGTTGTAATTATTATTTAAAATGTAATTTAAAAATTATTTTAAATGTTATTTAATTATGAATTGATTCATTGAATTCCAATAATTTGACACCAACTTAATACCTGTCATCATCAGGAGGTGGTTTTACAGTGCTCCCCAATGGTGGTCTGCAGATATCTAAAGCCAGAGTTGAGGATTCTGGAACCTACATGTGTGTGGCTCAGAATCCAGCAGGCACTGCACTAGGGAAAACCAAACTCAGAGTGCAAGGTTAGGCTTACACAAAGGCTGTAAGGAAAATGAAGATCTGTAGGAAATGGTCTCTCAAATGTTATTTTTCACTTCTCTTGCAGTGCCCCCTGTCATAACATCGGACATAAAGGTGTACACGGTGGCACTAGATGCATCTGTAACTCTGCAATGCCACTCAGAGGGCTTCCCCACTCCTTCGATCACCTGGTACAAGGACGGGCAGCCACTGAGCGAGTCTATGCACCAGCGGGTCCTCAGCACAGGGGCGCTGCAGATCGCCTTTTCCCAACCTGGAGACACAGGCAGATACACCTGCACTGCTGCTAATGTGGCTGGAACCACCAGTCTTGAGATGAGCCTTACTGTACACAGTGAGTCAGTGAGATACTGAAATAGATGGACTGGATTGAAGAAACGGCTTCACTGTACAGAGTGATTTAGGGGAAATTTAAATGAATGGACAAATTTATAAATATCATAATTGACTGATAATATTGTTTAGTACATTTATCATCTTTGTAGATTTACTTTTATTTTTTTATTTTTTTTAATTAACATATTGGTAGATTTTTTTAAATTATAATATGTTTGTTATTAATAATAGTAATAATCATTTATTTTATTTATTTGATAAATAGTAATAATAACAAAAATGATTATCTTGTCGAATACCTTTTGTCAAGTAGAATATTGTTAGAATATTAAAGGGTTAGTCAACCCAAAAATGAAAATGATGTCATTAATGACTCACCCTCATGTCGTTCCAAGCCCATAAGACCTTCATTCATCTTCGGAACACAGTTTAAGATATTTTAGATTTAGTCCGAGAGTTGTCTGTCCCTCCATTGAAAATGTATTTACGGTATACTGTCCTTGTCCAGAAGGTAAATAAAGACATCATCAAAGTAGTCCATGTGACAGCATTGGGTTAGTTAGAATTTTATTGAAGCATTAAAATACATTTTGGTCCAAAAATTTCTGCCCCTACAGTACATTTTCAATGTAGGGACAGAAAGCTCTCAGACTAAATCTATGTGTTCCGAATATTTTTTTTTTATACTTTTGTAATTATTATTTGATTTATGTGATTAATAATAATATTAACAAAGATTTTTTTTTTATTTAACTCATGATTTATGTGAATTATAATTTTATTAATAATGTCTTGAATTTATTCATTTCTTCTCCCTCTCTACCTCAGTACCTCCTTCCATCCGTGTAGGAGAGTCAGAGGTGTCCGTGGTGGAAAACACCCAAGCTTTGTTGACCTGTGTGGCAGATGGGGTCCCACAACCCACCATCACTTGGGAGAAAGATGATATTGCACTTACCGACACCACTGGAGAATACACAATCCTCCCCACAGGAGAGCTGCTCATAGACACTGCACAGGTCAGAGTCCCAATCTTTAAACTGTTTGCTTTCAGAGTGTGACAAATTGTGACAGTTTTTGTATGTAGCCTGAGGATTCTGGGAGTTACACGTGTGTTGGAACCAACTCAGTTGGGCAGGACAGTCACACCATTGATTTGTCCATCCACACACATCCAGTCTTCACTGAGCTCCTTGGGGATGTGGCTCTCAACAAGGGAGAGCGCCTCCTGCTGACCTGTGGTGTCACCGGTATCCCTTCACCCAAGATCACGTGGGCATTCAACAACAATATCATCCCTGGTATATATCATCCCTTCAATTGAGCCTATAGATATCCCATGTAGTTTAGCACTATTAGTTATGCTGCATGTGACAATAGGCTGTTATGTGAGAATCAGGAAAGTATTGTCTCTGCCCACAGCCCAGTATGGTCATATTAATGGCCACAGTGAGCTTGTAATTGAGCGTGTGAGTAAAGACGACTCTGGGCACTTATTCCTGCATGGCTGAGAACAGCGTGGGATCCATCAAATCTCTAGGATTTGTCTTTGTTAAAGGTATACATCTGCACTTCTATTAAATGATGACCTACTCTGCTTGTCCATTGTGAAAAAACTTGAATCTCTTGTTCAATTTCTCCAGAACCACCAATAATAGACGGAGATGTACATTCAAATCGCATTTAGCCCCTGGGAGGGAATGCCATACTTGACTGTGAGGTGCGAGGAGATCCTCTGCCCAACATCCAGTGGAGCAAAAAGGGCATCAATGTCCAGATAAGCAATCGAATCCGTCAGCTTGACAACGGATCTCTAGCCATCTACGGCACAGTGGTACACAAACACAACACAACAGTGCACACATGAAAAGCATATGAACTGCTCTGTATTTATTACTTTGAAAGGGATGATTCATCCAAAAAATAAAGTTATAATTTTTTACTCACCTCAATGCAGTTCTAGAAGATATATTTCTTTAACTCTTGCAACAGAATGCTAATCATATTGAAGCAAATGGTATACTGAAAAAAGTTAAAGTGCTTACCTGAGTCAAATATCTGCCTTATTATGAAGTACATTTTCTGCATACGTTTCCCATTTTGTGTAGGGAGGCAAATAAAATTAACCTTCAAAATCTGCTTGCAAAACAAAAACAATATTTATTAATGGCGTACAGATCATGGGGTAAAATTGACATTCAGCTTAAAAAAAGCCATTATTTTTACCACTATACAAGAGGGTTAATATAGTTACGTTTTTGCCATCTATCTTAGATTTTAAAAACAAAACCTTAATTTTGTAGATGTTCATGTCCTTTTGTAACTTTTCGTACTGTAAACAATTAATGGTATTAATTTGTCATTTTTGTAGAGCGAAGATGCTGGAAATTACATGTGCGTTGCCACAAATGATGCAGGAGTGGTGGAGAGAACAGTTACACTGACCTTACAGAGTAAGTCTACAGTATAAAACCAAAATGAATCATTTAAAGTTATTAATTTGCAGTAAAAGTCACTTAGAATACTGACACAGAAAAAAAAACCTTAATAAGGATATTTAAAAAAGCACTTTTACTTTAAGTTACTACTGTGTTACTGTAATAACATTAGTGATATTCCATAGGTTCTCCCACCATCACAGTGGAGCCAATAGAGACAGTGGTAGATGCTGGTTCCACAGTGGTGTTAAACTGCCAAGCTGAGGGAGAACCTGTGCCTGTCATTGAGTGGTCCCGTCAGGGGCGCCCCCTGTTGGGTAATGAGCACATCACCACACTGAATAATGGTTCTCTTCTGGCTCAGTAGTGCACAGAAAGAGGACACGTCTGAGTATGAGTGTGTGGCAAGAAATTTGTTAGGCTCTGTGCTGGTACGCGTGACCCTAACAGTACGAGGTGAGCTTTGGACTTTTTTAAGGATTCTCATTATAATGCATTTAGATGTATTATAATGGGAGATTGAATTGTGTTTGTGTTGTCGCAGTTCATGGAGGTTTCTCTGAATGGATGGAGTGGGGAGCCTGCAGTGTTTCCTGTGGTGCAGGAGTGCAGAGGAGACTAGAGACAGTGCAATAACCCATTTCCTGCAAAACGGAGGACGCCACTGCCTTGGTTCAGCAAGAGAAAACACGGAGCTGTCAAGGCAAACCTTGCCCAGGTAAATTAGTTTACCTTTTCATCCCTTTTGCTGGGCTCTACTTTGTGAGCATTTCACCATTTGTGAGAGAAAATTGTACACAAAACCCTATATATGTCCCTATAGTGGATGGTAAATTGGTCCGAGTGGTCTTCCTGGGAGGAGTGCTCTCGTACCTGTGGTCAGGGTAACAGGACTAGGGTGCGGACTTGTAGTAATCCTCCTGCCCAGCATGGGGGCAGAGCCTGTGAGGGCAAAGCAGTGGAGGCCATTATGTGTAGTATAAGGCCATGCCCAGGTGAGTGCAGGAACATATCTTAGATATCCTACACATGAGCATATCTGTCTTTATCGGTCTGATTGGCTTCTTATGTGTCAGTGGCAGGGAACTGGGGTGCCTGGTTGCCTTGGAGCCCTTGTAGTGAAACGTGTGGAAAAGGGATGCAGACAAGACTCAGACTCTGCAACAACCCTCCGCCCTCATTTGAAGGACCATCGTGTGAAGGACCTGACTCACAGACACAAGTGTGCAATGAGAGGAAGTGCCCTGGTAAGCGTTCTTAATATTATGATTTTTTTATTTAAAGAGATTCTTCACTCAGAAATGAAAATGTGAAATTAAACAGCTTGGACATTCAGCTGAATATCCTTTTGTTTTTACACAAAGTAATACAAGTTTGGAACGTCATGAGTGTGAATTTCAAAAGACTTATCTTTTCTTCTCTTATTCAACAGTGGATGGCAAGTGGTCTTCCTGGGTTAGCTGGGGGGCATGTAGTGTTTCTTGTGGAGGCGGTACTGAGGCAAAGGACCCGTATCTGTGCAAGCCCCACTCCCCAGCATGGGGGCGGCAGTGTGAGGGAAATGACATCCACATTGATTTCTGCCACAATGAACCCTGTCCCAGTGAGGAAATACATTTTACATATGGTAAACTCACAGACATGTTGGTGTAATTAAGAAGGCTTTAAGTTCAAATGATCTCTCTTCATAGTTCATGGTAACTGGGGTCCATGGAACAGCTGGGGCAGTTGTAGCAGGACCTGCAACGGTGGACAAATGCGTCGCTGACAGAACCTGCGACAATCCTCGACCAGCAAATGGAGGCAGAGCGTGTACTGGATCAGACTCTCAAATCCAGAAGTGCAACGCAGCCAACTGCCCTGGTAAAGCACTCATACATACACTACCGTTTAAAAGTTTGACATCGGTGAGATTTTTTATTTCTTTTCAAAGAAGTTTCTTATGATCAAAATAATATATATATTTTAATACATTTTAAAATGTAATTTATTTCTGTGATGGCAAAGCTGAATTTGTATCTGCCAATTCTCTAGCCAGTATTTCAAACCATTCTAATATGCTGATTTGGTGCTCATTTATCATATAAGTTCATCTTCTCAGCATTTATTTGAAATAGACTTCTAAAAGATGTAAAATCTTTACTGTCCCTTTTGATTAATTTCATGCACCCCTTCTGAATAAAAGTAAGTTTCTTGCAAAACAAAAATAACAACAAAAGAAAAACTTTTTACTGACCCCAAACATTTGAACTGTAGTGTATGTTGCACAACAAATACCCCAGCGGTGTAGTGCAGGGTATACGCAGGTATACGGCGTTCTACGGCTAATCCAATTTAGTTGCTAATCCATTCTCGTGAATAAAAAACACCCAGTCAGGGTCGTACCCATCATTGAGGTCCCTGAGGTTCTGACCTCAGTCCGTTTTTTGAGTTTAGCCTATATAATGAAAGTTGTGAAATATATAAAAAAAATCAAATTGTGAAATAATTTCCTAATATTTACTGCAGTGATTTGCCGATCACGACGATAACTGACCTTCTCATCTGAGCTGAGTCAGCACTCAAACACCCGCTTGTCATTGTCAAAATGTTTGAGACCAATCAAAGCCCTGATCTTTGTTCACAGAAGCGCTGAGCCGAGCGAAATCCTGAACGCGATCGTTTCACTTCAGTTAACGATCATACAGTGAGAGTTAAGATGCAAGTAGCTAAAATATATAGCTGTTTTTCGATAGAAGTTTAAATGAGCGACAGAAATATCAGTTTGATCAAAGACAGTAGAAATTATAAGCTCAATTTAACACAAGCACCTTGTTAAATATATTGCCATTATTATTGTATAAATATATTTGTATAACATTACCTCGAATGTGTTTGACTTTTCACTGTTTATATAACTCTATATATTAATAAATATACAAAAGAAGCTACCTGCATTTGGGATTATGATTGACAAAAACTTGAATGGAGGATGCAAACCACATCAGATGTAGATTTTCTTTATTATTATTATTAATTTCGACCATAACTGATTACACCTTTCTGTGCTCTGTCTGTGTGTGTGTGAAGTTGATGGGAAGTGGGGTTCATGGGAGTCCTGGGTGAATGTTCAGCATCCTGTGGAGGTGGAGAACGGACATGTGTTAGACTTTGTAACAATCCATCGCCTAGCAACAATGCGGCCGACCCTGCCCAGGAGACTCCACCCAGTTATCAAGATGTAACATACAGCCATGTCCAGGTACATTTACCACTAAATATGTATGGTTCTTAATCAAGATGTTCATCAAGGATTTAACATGGTCTTGAGGTGTGTCAGAAATGAATTTGTATTAGTTTATTTTTATTTTTACTAGTTTATTTTTATAATTATGACTTATCTATAAAATCTAATCTAATACCATCATGTTAACACCGCACATAAAACGCCTCTGCACTTATTCACAGTTTCTCTCAACATTGGGACAGTCAATAAACAGGAAAACAACTTAGCTCTGATTTACTTATTTGAAAAAGTAACCCAGATATTTTGTTGTAACTTTAAATGTAATGCATTACTTTTCTCACTACTGAAAAAAGTAATCTGATAACGTAACTCACTTAATGTGTTACCCACAACACTGAGGATAACAGGTGTTTGACAGCTATAGATCACTACAGTGACTTTAGAGGCATAAATCTTTATATAGGCCGAGAAAGGAATGAGAGACCTTGACAAAACACTTTCCCCAACCACTGGTTAATTTCTGACCTTGATTTTAAGTTAACTAAACAAGATATGATTGTACTCCATTGTCTGAACTTTTCCACTTTCTCTAAGGTGGCCCTCAGAAAGCGAGAGGAAGTATCATTGGAACATTAATGATGTGGAATTTGGCATTGCCATCCTCAACGCCACCATCTCTAGCAGTCCCACTGGAGGGAGAGTTATACAGGCCACCATCACTAATATACCCAGGAGTCTGGGTCAGTCTCTGCTGCTTAATTTTTGTTACGAGCAACAATGCATCATATTTATATTCCAAATGTAAAGTATTTGTCAGTATATGACATTTTTTGTGGAAATTTGTATGGGTTGTAGGTAAGGATTATGAATCAAAAACTTAAAAGAAAACTGTCATTTAAGTTGGTGCTTGTATATGTTCCGCTAAATTGTCCAGGGTCTGCTATGAGGAAGTTGATCTCGATCCTGAACCCCATTTACTGGACCACAGCACAAGAGCTGGGGGAAGCTGTCAATGGCTACACCCTCACAGATGGCATCTTCAGACGTGAAACTCAGGTGGAGTTTGCCACGGGTAAGAGGAATCAACTTGATGTGTAGAAATCCTTGTAAACTGCATTTTTCCTCAAAGGTTTCTTTGTTAAATTTGTTTGTGTTGACTATAGGAGAGATTCTCAGAATGACTCATGTGGCACGAGGGTCTCAACTTCGATGGAGCGCTTCTGTTGGACATCGTAGAAACGGACACATTCTTCAACTGCCCTCCAATGCAGACATCAGTCTCAAGGTTGATTCTCCATCACTGAATTCATAAACTTTTTTACCTTTTTATACTTTGAAAATAGAATGCTAAACAATGTAAACTTTATCACTCACATTGAACGATATATTTTTAAACTCCAGGACTACACTGAAGACTACATCCAGACGGGTCCTGGTCAGTTGTATGCTCTGTCTACACGTATGTTCAGTATAGACAGGGTCAGTGTGCCTTACTCGTGGAATCATACCATCACATACGGACCCTCCAGAGGAAAGATGCCCTATCTGGTGCAGACACTCCACGCCTCGGCTATCAGCTCTCTGTACCGACCACTAGAAGAGATGCTGGAGTTTTCCATCCATGCCACTATTGCTAAAGGTACAATACACAAAAACATTAGGAAATAATTTCATTCAGTATCTGTGATATATCAGTCATTATACTGATTGATTTGATTTGATTTGAAGATGTCATCCAAAACAAGCTTTTTCAATGCTGGACTTCTGAAATACTAAACCTTTTTCCATTTTTATTCTCTATATTACTATGTTTTATAATCCAGTGCATCCCTAAACATCATTAAATTCTAGCCTATCATTATGTTTTAGTTTTGGTTTATTTAATAGTTTATATGAGTTTTAAAGCAATCCTTCTTTAATTACAATATATTCCCGTCCTTAGGAGAGCGCAGTAATCAGTGTCCCAGCGGTTTTCAGCTGGACCCCGCTGGGCCATATTGTGCAGGTACAGTCAGACAGTATTGCTTTTACTGTATAATACAGATAATAGTCTCCATTTGTGAATATACGAGTTCTTTGATTGATGAGATTCTGTTCTTGCTTGTCCTTTTTTTGCTGATGAAGATGAGAATGAGTGTTTGGACGGAAACCCCTGCTCACATGCCTGCCACAATTCTATTGGCACATACTACTGTTCCTGTCCCAGAGGTCTCGCCATCTCAGCTGATGGTAGAACATGCCAGGGTACGGAAGTTTAAACTGTAATAATATTTTACAATATTAGTGTTTTTATTGTTTTTTGATCAAACAAAATGCAGCCTTCGTGAGCATAAGAGACTTCATTTATAAGACACTTCTTTAAAAAACAATAATCCTTCCAACTAGTGATGCACGATATATCGGCCACCATATCGGTATCTGGGCCGATATTTGTTCATTTTTATGTTATCGTTATCGGCCCGATAATAAAATTTGGCTGATATATTAAAGCTGATAAATAATGAATAATTTCCTTCAACACTTGACACTTGAGACACTTAAGATGCGCACTGTTCAACATGATTGATCTTAATTGCTTGAAATATGATTGGAATCAAAAAGGATCGGCTACATGAAATTAAAATGAGAACATTATAATTGTATGATTGGGAAATGGATTTTAATTGTGAGACTTCTGTTTTTGCAATCAGGTTCTTAAAAATTATTTAAAAATTAAATTTAGATTTATCGGCCGATATATCGGTTATCGGCTTTCAAATTATTCGGTTATCGGTATCGGCCAAAATGTTCATATCGGTGCATCCCTACTTCCAACCCAAAATTTTTGAATGGTAGTGCATGATGTGTTATGTAATCTAAGCTGAACAGTTGCTTTAATTTCTGTTTACCGTAGATATTGATGAGTGTTCACAGGGTGGGCACATGTGCCATGATGGACAAGACTGTGAGAACACCATTGGCTCATATCGCTGTGTGATGCGCTGTGGGCGGGGCTTTAGGAGGACAGCAGATGGGCTGAGCTGCTTAGGTGCACAATTGTCCCTAGTTTTTACGTTTATTTATGTATATTATTTATATATGTACTTTTGTATGGCATACTGCATTTTATATTAATTCTCTCTGTTAATTTTTCTTAATACTAGCATGCATTTCAATTGCTTTATCTGGCTTCTACAGATGTGAATGAGTGTCAGGAATCCAACCCTTGTCATCAGCACTGTCTAAACACCATTGGCAGCTTCCGCTGTGCTTGTGAGCCGGGCTACCAACTCAGGAATCGGCGCTGTATTGGTACATCAAAAACCTGTCTCCTGGTTAATAGCGTAGTCTTGCTGGGTTTGTAAAATGATCCAACTGAAACTAATGTGCTGATTCTTTCTCCTCAGACATAAAATGAATGCAAACAGAGAGTGTGTCGCTCAGATCAACAGTGTAAAAACACACGTGGTGGATACACATGCATT
This sequence comes from Hybognathus amarus, assembly GCA_030378365.1. Classification (NCBI taxonomy): domain Eukaryota; kingdom Metazoa; phylum Chordata; class Actinopteri; order Cypriniformes; family Leuciscidae; genus Hybognathus; species Hybognathus amarus. Next base: position 131,545 of record JAQIUQ010000923.1, on the reverse strand, counting down.
GACCTCTGCCCTACTGGCATGACCAAAGGAGACAATAGCACATGCATAGGTTTGTGCATAGGTTTGCTTATGTTTTGGGTATATATATATATATGTGTGTGTGTGTGTGTTTGTGTGAGTAAAACTTAAAATTAATAAAAACAAGTTTTGTTTATATTTAGCATAAATATATTTTTTTGTTTTTATTTATAATTTTTTTTAATTACCTAATTAGATTATGATCAAATAAAATAATACATTTTTATTTTGCTTGTAGATATTGATGAGTGCCATGATGGCACACATCAGTGCAGGTACAATCAGATCTGCGAAAACACCAGAGGTAGTTACCACTGCACTTGCCCGAGGGGTACCGCTCCCAGGGTGTGGGCCGCCCCTGCCTTGGTACGTAGTGTCCTCCACACCTAACTCTAATCCTCTCCCAACAACCCAACATCCTGGGCTGCTCTCTTGCCAAACGCCAACCTGCATCCCTCCCTTCATCTTTACCTACCTCATTCTTTTGCTACAGTTCATTTCTGTGTACCAACAACCCTCACCTAAACAGCATTCAGAACCTGTGATGTCACTTCCTTCCACACAGCTTGCTTATATAGACCAATGCTACTTTTGCATCTTTGAAGGGTAACAAATGGATTCTCCTGAGAACAGAACTCACTCTAGATCTGCAAAGTTTCTTGATAGCAAAAATGGCACAAACATACTCTTCGCTGGCCGAGGACCGTGAGCGGTATTTAAAGAAGCTACTGGATAAGGGGTTACAGAGGTGTCCCTTTGAAATGGTCGAAAACTGGATCAATGACTTCACAAATATGGACTTTTTTTTGTCATTAACACTCTCACAATATGACAAACTAGATGATGTGGCCATGTCACTTGGATCATATTTAACTTGATTTAAGCTATTGACATCTTGTTGTCGACTAGCTATACTATACTGTTGAAATAGTGGCAGGCTAGAACTAAAGTGGACTTGGCTGGTTTCTGCTTGTGTCTAGAAATTGCTAGGACTTTGAAAGTTGTAAAAAGGTTTACAGTGTACAGCAAAATATGTATAGGACCAATGTATATACTATGTATGTATGGGGCTGTCAAATTAGATATTGTGACATTTACGCTATCCTATCTAGCCTAGAAGGCTTGATCTACTGCCTTTCGTGTTGTTACATGTAGCCCAGCGAGCAGTGGTCGAAAAGTCATATAGGCCTAAAGCACTTTTTAGACACAAGCAGAAACCAGCCAAGTCCGCTTTAGTCCTAGCCTGCCTCTATCTCAACAGTTAACTCTAGAATATCTATATCTATATCAATATATCTAAAATTCTAACTAGTATAGCTAGTCGACAACAAAGCTATGTCAATAGCTTAAATCAAGTTAAATATGATCCAAGTGACATGGCCTCATCGTCTAGTTTGTCATACTGCGAGTGTGTTAATGACAAAAAAGATGGCTACTTACTTGGTGATTCCACGAGATAGTGGTAGATGTCTGAATAGTCCATATTTGGCCACTGTGTGGGGTCATTAATCCAGTTTTCGACCATTTCAAAGAGATAGCTCCTTTAAATTCGTACCATTTTTAGCTATCAAGAAATTTTGCAGATCTAGAGCGAGTTCTGTTCTCAGGAGAATCCATTTGTCTTCCCCCAAAAGGGGGCGCTACCCTTCCAGTAACGCAAAAGTAGCATTGGTCTATTGCCACAGTGCTTTTAAACTAACCAACCTATAACCGTAATAAACAGAAGGCACAGTCACTGATACCAAATCAAGGATCCAAGTCTCTCTGAGCTGCGACATTGTGAGTGATATTATCCTGGCAAGTAGATTCACACTCACAGCAAGGCCAGCACGACTATAATGACTCTGTCATTCCTCTATCTGTGTCTATCATCTTTGACCTTACCCTTCAACTTACTGCTTGGGATTCTCCCCAGAAGTGCTATGCTTTGCTGTGGCAATTTTTTAATGTCCTTTAGTGATAGTTTTGGTATTCAAAGTTTTTCTTCCGTTCTGACTTCAGAAAATGAATCACTGAGTTAACTGAATATAATGTAAAGTCCCCTTGTAGTCAATAATTTTATCCCTATAAACTTAAAATAGCTTGAATGTATCTACACCCTTGCTTAATTTAGTACGCCTGGATTCATGAATATGCTAATGAACCCCACCTAAAAAAACACAATAATATTTTTTGCATGAGAAACTTGCTTTTGAGGGATATCTACTCATGTCCAGTATTTTTTTTCTCATCCCCTTCTTTTATTTTCTTTTGATCTATCTATTTTAATTTGAACTCCATACCTTTTCTTTTTTCTTTTTTTACATTCTTTTCCCAATTTCTCTGTGCTGGCCTTGTTGTGAGAGCAGACATAAACGAGTGCGAGCTGGTACCAGTGCCCTGTGCCTATCAGTGCGTGAACAGCCCTGGCAGCTACAAGTGCCTGTGCCCACCGGGGCTCCACCTGCTGGGTGATGGCAAGTCCTGTGCCGGACTCGAGCGCTTGCCTAACTCTGAGAGTTTCTCATATGGGTACAGAACATCACAGTCCTCCTCTGATCGGAGCTCCTACCAGCAGCGCTACCATAGCCTGACTTCCCAGAGTTACCACTCATATGTCCCCATCGGGGGCCGTCACGTGGCCAACAGACTGAACAATGCCCCATCACGCAGTCGTAGGGATACTAATACCTGCCCTCCTGGTTTTAAGGCAAAAAATGGCCAGTGTCTAGGTAACTACAAGAGTAAATGTTGATCTGTAGTGGAGTTTGGATTTCATGTCGAATGCTACATGTATTTATGTACGAAAATGACACGTTATACTGAATTCTTGATCTTTTAACATTGTAAACTGCTACTATTACAGTAACCGATAAGCAAATGTATTAAAACTTATGTAGTGTGTATGCAGTGTGTGCAAAATTTAGATTTCTAAACTGAGTATTTCTCAGTTTTAATGTGATTTTAAAATAAGTCACACATTTTAAAAGATTATATATATATATATATATATATATATATATATATATTTTTTTTTTTTTTTTTTTTTTCAATGTCCTATTAGTCATATTAATTGTAAGGCATGGAAGACGCTTGCATTGCGATGATTTCCAGAAAATTGCCCATTAATAATTACCCATCTTGTGTTTGTAGATATTAATGAATGTGAACAGAGGGATACATGTCAACATGAGTGTATGAACACACCAGGCAGCCATAGGTGTTTGTGCTCCCAATGGCTATCGCCTTATGAACAATGGCAAAACCTGCCAAGGTAAGAATTTGAAGCCGTACAATAAAACAAAAAACATATAATACATGTGCTAACTAGAGCTGAGCAGCGATTAATAATGATATGTATATATATATATATATATATATATATATATATATATATATATATATATATATATATATATATATATATATATATATATATATATATATAATATATTATTTTTTTATGAAAAATATTTATATATATATCATATAACACATTTTTTCTTAAATATATACATGCATTTGTGTGAATTTTTATTCACAAATATATATATATATATATATATATATATATATATATATATATATATATATATATATATATATATATATACACACACAGTACACACACATACATTATGTAAACACAAACTTTTATTTTGGATGCAAATTAATCGCGATTAATCATTGCCCAACCCTAGTGCTAACTTCTCTAGAGAGCAACCTAACAAAATCTAAAGAAAAGTCTAAATATATTGCTAAATATAAGAGTTTTGTATTGCTCATTTTTGGTATTTATATGGACAGACATAGATGAATGTCTGGAGCAAAACATTCAGTGTGGTGCAAACAGGATGTGTTTCAACATGAGAGGGAGTTACCAATGCATCGACACACCTTGCCCTCCCAACTATCAGAGGGATCCAACCACAGGGTGAAACTGCCACTCTTTTCTTTGCAATTGTCGTTTTTACTCAGTTGATCATTCTAAATAAAGTGAGTTCTGCTTCTCCTCTCAGGTTCTGCCTGAAGAATTGTCCACCCAATGATCTGGAGTGTGCCCTGAGCCCGTATGCACTGGAGTACAAACTGCTGTCCCTGCCCTTCGGCATCGCCGCCAATCAGGACCTGATCCGGCTGGTTGCCTACACCCAGGATGGAGTCATCCACCCCGCACTTCCTTCTTAGTGGTCGACGAGGACACAACTCTGCCCTTCGCCCTCCGGGACGAAAACCTCAAAGGTGTTCTGTTCACCACTCGGCCTTCTGCGCGAACCTCACACCTACCGCATGAAGGTACGAGCCCTGTCTTACAGTGCCGATGGAGGAATAGAGTACCAGACCACCTTCATTGTCTACATCGCTGTCTCAGCCTATCCGTACTGAGCACTTTACTACATCCCACAGCCTACAAAGAGAGGGAATGATCAGAGGTTGCGCTAAAACAAAAGTCTGTCATTTCATGATTTTTTTGACAGTGGTCCGGTCACATTAAGGGTTTCTTAATGGGATATGAAAAGGGAAGAAAATTAAGTTTTGAAGCACCCCTGTGAAAATAAACCAGGACAGAGACACGAGAGAGGATTTTGGGAGAGAAACAAGAGATTGCAAGTACATGCCAGTGGAATAAATTGAGATACTCGTCAATAAATCAAGTGACGAGTTCGTGAGACCAACGTATGTTTAAGAAAAGGCCAAAAAAGACTTAAAGAGCTCATGGCACAGAGGATATATTGTATTGTAATATTAGTGGTGTTTCAACAACAACAAAAAAATCAGCCATATCAGTAATTTACTGATAGATAAAAACAGAGCATGATAGAAAATTTACAACCCAGTCCGTATGGATGAAATCTTTTATAGCGCAACCTCTGAGAATGGTGCCGTTTTTGTACAAGCATGACTGCGACCTGTACATCTTTGTATGAGAGTGTGTTTGTGTGAGTGCAGATCCGCCACTTGAAGAGATTCTCACAGGTCATGTTGACGTGTAAGGCCTTGTAGGCTGGAAGAGCGCTTTTGCAGAGTCCTGCAGACAGATGACGTTGCTCTCTGGAGTTCAATGGTAAGACTTGAAACCAGTTTTAAGACCGCAGGCGGGTTAACGGTTCGGCCACTCCTCTATCAGAATGTACAGGTGTTTAATACAGTCTACCTATTAAATTATTGGGAATTGCTTGAATATATGAAAGAAACTCAATTCCCTCCATTACTTTCTATGAAATGAGATGGGGAAGATGTTATCAGTTTAAATTTGTGTTAACATGATGATGAGGTTTGAGTTCAAGCCACATCTACAGTAAAAAATGAAAAGGAAGTCCACCTCAGGTAAGCATTACCTTTACTCAAGAAGTGAGTATTGTCAACCAGTAATTATGCACATAATAGCAATTTCTCATTATCATTACAGGTTTATACACATTTGGATTTGTTTTTATTTTTTTGTAACTTTGTCAGTAATCAAGGTGTATTCTATTGTCATGATATGTATATAAGTATTTGGGTTTTTTATTTGTAATAATATGTTGTATTCCCTTTTTATAAAAAGCAATAAAATGTACAATCTTTTTTTGTTTTTGTTGATACATTCATTCTAGAGCTTCAAAAGTTCATAACTTCTATTTCGATTATTCATTTCCGATGAAATGAATGGATGGGGGGGCAATTCTGAGCTCAGAGCCCTTTCCTTTTTTATTTTTCCTGCTTTTTTTTTTTTGCACGGACACAATCCCAACTTTTATTTCAAATAAATGCCTTTTTTTACTTTTTATTCATCAAAGAATTCTGGAAAATGTCACAATGATTTCTGAAGATCATGTGGTGCTGAACACTAGAGGAATGGCTGTTAATCTGCTAATAGTTAAATGCTATTTCACTGACAATATTAATTTTTAGGAAAAATAATCTTACAAACCTGCAGTTTGTAAAAACAAAGTTGACACATTCATGCTTTCAATAGAGCTTTCAATATTCCAACATATATAAATACAAAAAAAAAAATATGCAAGTCAGGTCATCAGGTGTATATTTAACAATTTATTATTCAATCACAAAAGCACAAACATAAAAAAGGAATATTTTTTAAGGCAGTCATTATTATACCGGTTTGGTTTATTGAGTGTCTGCACTGTCATTTGTAGAGGCAGGTCCCTGATCAGACGATATGTCTCAGATCAGACTGGATCAGTAATGATCTGCTTTGAGGCAGTATTCAACACAGTTGGCTTAAAAACATCTCCAGACATACAATGGATACAGACATATGCATTCTGACACACATACGATAACAATGGTCCATGTCAATAAGTGCTTTGGAACGCTGAAACAGGTACACTGAGACGAGACATTAATAACAGCATTAGTGAAAGTCATAGATTAGTGAGATGACTACATATGCTAAGAAAATAAAGCATGTTTCAGATAATGCATAAGATTAACCATGTAACTTTGCCTTATAGGAGCTTTGCTTATGAAAAATTAAATTCTATGGGATAACATCTGCCGATTTAGAACAAACGAGAAGGGATCAGTGACGGGAAGGTTTAATGCACCAGAGTATTATTCATAATCCGACACAGTTAACGTGGACAGACATAGTGCACACCGACCAATCTGTGACTGTTATTTTAGTCTGCATGTGTGAATGGCTTGAAATGAATAGAGGTTACATGATGTAAATTCATAAGATTTTATAAAACTCTAACAAGTTCCTTGTATTCAGAATTGCAGAATACAACACAGAAGAGCATAGAAAAGTATTCCTGAGAGAAGCTACGTTAAGTCTAACTTACTACTGATGGCACGGTTATGTGAGTGAAGAGTGATATAACAGAAGAGGGCAAAAAAGCATTGAAATTTGATGAGAGGTCCTCTTCAGTACCCTGTGGAAAGTCATCGCTTTGTTCTGAGTGTCTCGACAGGTTGTTGTTGCAGTCGCCTCGCAGTTTACACAGTTTTCCTGGCTGTTAGGACCCTCACGATAGAGCCCACTCCACCTGCAGAGAGAGCCTGAGGAGAACTGACAATTGAGCTACTGGCCTCTTTTAAGAGCAAAACACACCCGCTTTGCTAATAAATCATGTTACTATATGTTTACTATTAACCCTACCTTTTCATGCCACTGCAGCAGGACGGCGCTGCTGTTCTCGGACGGCCGCTCAAAGCCCTTGTAGATGTATTTCATGAGCAGGTCCACTCCATTCTTATCCAGAGACTGAACTCCCTTCTCTATGTCAGTACTCTTAAAGGAGCTGAGCACCTTCAGCACCAGACCTTCAGCACGATCCTACAAAAGGTCAGATCAAATCTGGTTCCTATCACTTCACAAGTATGAATCATTAAAGTAGTTGTTCACTTTTTTATTAAAATGTTGCTTATAATTTACTCACCCCCATAGTCAACCAAGATGTCCATGTCTTTCTTTCTTCAGTTGAAAAGAAATTAAGGTTTTTGATAAAAACATTCCAGGATTTTTCTCCATATAATGCACTTTACTGGTAACCAAACAGTTCAAGGTCCAAAAGACAGTTTCAGTGCAAACTGCTTTAAACGATTTCCAGAAGATGAATAAGGGTCTTATCAAGAGAAATGATGGCTCATTTAAATTGCTCACCTTGCTCTGTTCTGTGATACGCATTTGTGACTCTCCTGTTCAAACTCGTATATCAAAATGAACGAATCATTTTCGTGTCATTTGGTTCATTCAATGAATGAAATGAACGAATTGACTCGGAAAAAGATTAGTTAATTAACAGGATTCATTAATTAACAGTCACAAATGCACATCACAGAACAGAGCAAGGTGACCATTTGAGCTTATAAAACTTAAAACATTTTTTTTTTTAAATGAGCAATCATTTCTCTTAATAAAACCCTTATTCATCGTCTGGAATCGTTTAAAGCCCTTTGAACAGTTTGGAGTTTGCACTGAAACTGTCTTTTGGACCTTGAACTGTTTGGTTCCCAGTAAAGTGCAAAAATCAAGGAATTTCTTTTCAACTGAAGAAAGAATGACATGGACATCTTGGATGACACGGGGGTGAGTAAATTGTCAGCAAAAGTTATTGTTTATTCCTTTAGAGAAGTTTTTTCCTTTTTTATTCTAATAGAGAAGTTAGCTGCAAGTTTACAGGTTTCGTTTCATATTAATGGCAATAAGAAAAGTCACCTTCATTTATATAGCACATTTAACTATAGATTGTTTCAAAGCATATTTACAGGGATAATAGGAAATTAAAGTTACAGAGATTGATTTGAACTCTAGAACAGACACAAATAATGCAACATTTTCAATACAATTTTAAATTCTGTTGAATTGAAAAAATGCTAAGATTTTCTATAGCAGATCAGAGGAAAATACTTCTTTTCCTTTTAGGAAAAAAAGTGCCATGGCTCACCTTGACGTTCTGATTCTTTGTGTTGATTGGTGGATTTTTTAACACTGCCTGCAGGGCACCCATGTGGTTCCCTCTGCAGAGTGCAGTTAAGAAAACACCGTATTCTGTATTATAACACAATTTCAACATCTATGCATTCTGTGGGCAGGCTGCATTTGAGATATCACAAGACAACCACAGGGACTAAAAAAACAGTAGAAACAGGAAATAAAGCCCTGGGGTACTCCAAAATGGACATATAAGGACATGAATTTAACTTCCTTGTACTAAAATAATGCACGTTTCAAATTACAGAAACGTTTTAATAACCCACACAGCATGGAAAATAATATGTTGTAGTTAATGGATCCGCATCTTCTTGCAGAAACATTTTTTTATTAAAACAATGTCTGGAATGTCAAGACATGTCTGGACATTTCAGAGATCTGAATGAGACTACTGTCCGTTCATGATGCAACACTATAGGACATTTGTGACTGGATGAGTGTTCGTCAAGTACATAAATGTAAATGAATAGAATAATGCACACAACCCAGTTCTATGTGTAATGATGTACAGAAATCTCTAGGCCAGCTGGTTTATCAGGCAACTCATAAATTATGAACAATCAGTGCATGCCATGCCATGACATGTCAACGTGCTGAATGAAAACAAAATAATTAAATTAAAAATTAAGTGCTTTCAATTATTTATTTATGGACACTTTATGGAGAAAAATATTTAATTGGCGAATTACGTCCATCACTGATGTCATAATTACCCACTCAAGCATAAGCACACGGAGATTATTGTATGATCTGGAGGCTCTGAAAATGCGAGACTTTATCAAATCATGCACATGTTGGTGAATAAAGAAGGATATTGTCTGATGAGTGAATCCACCTCTGCCTCATCTGGACCCAGCTGGTTTTCTCCCCTCTTCCTCGTCTACAAACTTGTTCTCGTCGTATTCATCCACATCCACTTTTCGGAAACGATCGGACACCGTATTCTTTGACATGATGAACGCAACTTATTCCCCGTCTGATGTTAAGCTAAATGCTTTTGCACGGACACAATGTAACAGTTCTCTATGCTAAACGAGCCTGGCGGATCCTGCAGCCTGCTATCGTGTCAGTGATGATGGGATTCCATCACTTCCGCATAGCGCGCCCTCTATCGGGGACAGCGGAGGTTCCTAAATAGTCCAGTGAAGTTCCCAAAAAAGAAAGATAAGGGAAAAAGCACTCAGGGGACCTCAGCAAATTTCTAACGGTTCTCCAAGACGACTTGAAATAATTTTCTGCTACTTATTGCCTCCATCTTATAATTTAAATTTCTGCTCCTGCCTGTAAATTAAACAATAATATTAAAATGTAATGCTAAAATGTGAATAAAATAAAATTAAATATGTCTATTTAATGGCAACAGTTATTATGTTAATATGCAGTGGTGGTCAGGTAACGGTAGATGGCGCCAGAGCACTATCGCTGTCAATGTTATTAACGACGGGAAAACGTAATCATTCAATGTAATCTTATCGTTTCACACTGTTGCTCGTTAAGTAATCCTACATGTTTCGAGATTTCACACTATAAACGTTAACCTTGGGGCCTGGGTCAACCTTATTTTGCATATCAGTTAGCTCAATTACATTATCTGAATGAATACGCTTTCGAATGGTAAGTTAGGCCTAACGTTAAACGTTACATGACCTGTTTTGATAACCGCAGGGCCATTTGTAAAACATTGTTCAAAGTAAATTCACTTTGGTTGGTTGTATTATGTTTCATGAAGCATAAATAAAAAAAATAATTCTCACTCCAGTTAACATTGAACATGTTTTACTGTTTCCCTCAGATGAAAAGCCCAAACAGAGCGAAAGTTTCAGCAACCATTGGCAGTGTGGATATTTATTGAGGTAAGTTAAGCTGAGGCAGTTTGTTCAACATTGTTGCATCACAATTCATATTGATACTGTATTTGACACAAGGTAAAAAATGTGTTCCCATCTCTATAAGTGTGAAACGATGCTTAACTCTTGCCATTGTCAGATACACTGTTCGACAGCTCACAATTCATTGCTTAAAAAACAAAGGTTTGAAGTTTCACTCATCCGTATTATCTTTAAAACGAGTTGAAAGTTGTTGTGTCTTTTTTAGAAGCCTATTATATTCAGAGCAATTGACAAAAGTAAGGTGTGATGTGTTTGTGATGTAATAACCGTGTAGGCAGCGGATGTTTAAAAAGAGAGGTTCATACTTTGCATTACAGTTCGCCTTCAGTCACATACTGTACTTAAAGACATTCCTTATGACGTATCTCAATAGGAGAAACCGCAAAGCATCACCACCAGGTCCAAATAAACAACCTTCATTTATCTACACGTTTATGTCTGTAAGAGTTGGATTACAGTTAAAATAACATTGCGTGTTTATATTCTACTTTAAGTTAAAGTAACATTTTTAGTTGTACTTACAAAAGCTATTTATATTTATGATACACATTTTGTGTATTTGTACATTACATTACATGTTATGGTACATGTTTTGAACCTTATCAGTAGGATTTTTATGTGATCTTGAAAGATGACATAAGTTGTGAGAACATATATGCATCTGCTAAAGTATTCAGATGCTTTTCTAATATATAGGAGCATAAAATAATAACGTTCAGCTGAAAACAGATCATCTTATAAATGTAAGATCAGAATGCCCCTAGCTTTTGCAAAGGTCTCAAAACATCCGTCATTGAAATGCATTATAAGGACAATAACTCATTGTTCACACATTTAAAGTACACACACCAATTACACACCATCAGAAAATGTTTAATTAAATGTAAACAATGCATACAAATTCTTTGTATTACAACTCTTTTTAACATAAGTATTAATGGTTATATGAATAAATAGTGAATTAATACTTAGTCAGTGTGAGTCTACACGTACAAACTAAAGCTAATACACGTGAGCATCCATCAGGGTATAATATTAACAAATATTAAAATATGCTCTATAGTAAGACAATTAAAGCAATAATTACATTCAGTCTAAAACAGCCAATCCCCATTTACTGATGTAGCAGGTATAGTGGAGCAAATATTACACAGTCAGTGTTTTTTTTTTATTCTACCTGCATGACATACTGGGATTGACTGCATAGTTGTGCTGAATGAAAAGAATTTATAACATCATCCTGATATATTGATTTGTCAGTTTGAGGATTAACTAACACCTCCTCTCCTTTACTAACAGACAATAGTGGTGAAGGGTAAAATGAAATGACTCAGCTAGAAATAAAAACTATCTGTGCATTTAAAGGGAAACTTAAAATAACAAGACAGGGTTAAACAATACAAAAACACCTGTTTAACAGACTCGCACAAGATTGTGGGATGGTGGGATTTCCATGGTTTCATGTTTTGTTTTGTAACTCAGGCATATTCCTTTTATTTATTTTTTGAGGCACTCCCTTAGTTCATGAAGATAAATCAGGATCTTGTTTTAGCAGTTGCCATTAAACCATACACAAACACGCCAAACGCCCAAAGGTGCTTTCAGTTACATTCTTGGGATTAATTCACTTATTATAATCAGAAGCCAATTTTGCAATAAAGGGATAGTTCAACCAAAAATGAGAAAATTGGTTATCATTTACTTATGTGTTTCCAAACATGTATTAATTTCTTCTTTGTCTGTACGATGAAAGGTAAATGCTGTTTAGACCCCAACTGTCTTCAAAATGTCTTTTATATTCTGAGGAAGATGATCTATATACAGGTTTAGAAATGCATACACTCTAAAAATTGCTGGGTTGTTTTAACCCAACTTTGGGTCAAATATGGAAAAACCAAGCCCTTGGGTTAAATTTTTTTTATAACATTTTTAACCCAATGTTTGGGATTTGTTCATATTTGACCCAAAGTTGGGTTAAAAAAACAGCATTTTTAGAGTGTAACATGAGGGTGAGTAAATGATGATGGAAGTTTATTTTGGGGTAAAACACCTTTTTAAGTCTTTAAACTAAGTTTCATGAAAGAAATAGTTGATTTGTTTACATTTACTCTGGCACTTCACACCACACTCTCTGGAATTGCTACATCCGCACAACTTAATGACAACAATTGCATTGTAAATGCTGTTTTCATGGTGTCAGTCACAAGTTCTCCCTCCTCCATTAAAAGGCTACATGAAAACATGTTCTGGGCACCAAACCAGACCATCTAGTTTCACAGTTTGTGGAGCTATTTTTCAGTTTAAAAAAAAAATTTCCATGATGAGATGTGTGACATCTGTAAACTTCCTGTGGCGAGAATGCCATAATAGACCGCCTCCTTATTGGTATGCTTGTCCTTTGTACTCCCTCTTCAGGAGTTTCTTGTTTTGTATTTCACTGAGAGAAAGTGAGACAGAGCAGCGAGATGGAATCTCCTTCCTATACAAGATACTGTCCTTTATGCCTTCTTTGATGACCTAGATAAAGTATGAAAGATTATTTAAAACGTGACTTGCATAAACATGAAGCAAAAGACACATTGACGTTCAGAACCTGATTCAAACAAGCCTGCATATAAATATAAATAAGCATGATTCTGAGCTGGGCTGACCTCTATGTTGTTAAGCGTGTTAAATTCCATAAGATCAGTGCAGCTGAGTGAAAGCTTGATTGGAATACTGGAAGTTGAATGTGGAGTCAGGCGTCTCAGGGTCATCGAAGATGTCAAAGTCTGCAAATTCTCTCTCTTTGTCTGATTACACGTGGAACACCTTCAAAATAAACCACACCATTGTTTAAAACATATTGATCTTTTTTGAGTGATCTGAAATGACTGTCCCCAGTCTGTTGATCATTATGATTTTCAACGTTAAAAAAACATAATCTTTTGTCTTCCAAAGCATATAAACAGATTGAATACATACATATGAGAAACACACCCACTTCATGCATTACAGTATATAAAATGGGAATGTAAATCAGCCAGTTCATAAAAGCGTCAAACACAGACCTTCCTACACAAACAAATGTGTGAATCACAGGATAGAGTAAACAGATAAGGCGAAACTGGAAAGATCAGTTTTTTTTTAGAAAGGAGATCCCTAATCTTGACAGGAAATCTTTTTTTTTAAATGTAAACAGACGCTTGCAAACAAATTAACACACACCTGGGGCTTTAAATGTCCTGAATTCAATATTGACCAGGACGAAAATGGATGACAGTTGGGCAGTTCCTTTCTCCTTTTTGGGCTTAAATACATAACATTCCTTCAGCCCTTCCCGGTCAAACACCTTTGGGTCGAATCTTGGGGAACGGAAGTTTGTTCATTCGTGCCCATTTCTCAGCTAGCTGAAGTTCCTACAAAGGACCAATCATTTACAAAACCTACATGTCATACATCTTGTCTGTGCACATTCTGATTAAGTAATATCAAATAAAATAAATATTATAAATAAAATAAATCACATTTATCAATACTGTGACATGGTTCTTTACACTAAAAAAATGTATGCATAGGTAATCTTTGTTTTAATAATGTATCAGTCTAAATAAAAACTGACAGCCCTAGTACTAACCTTAAATGGAGGACTTGAGTCAGCTTCGGTTCGAGGCAGAAAAGTCAAAGGAGATGATGAGGTCAACACCTCTCTGAGGCCTTAAGAATCAGAGGATAAGGGAGGTTAAAGGTCAAGCCACTGTCCACTACATGGATCTTCTTGCTCTTTACGTCTAATGGCTCGTCAGATGCAGTAGAAACTCACATGGGTCTGAAATATGCCAAATCAGGAAAGAACAATAAGGCAACACGTCAGGTTAAAGGGTTACATTCACCAAAAAAATATATTCTGTCATTATTTACTCACCCTCGTGTCGTTCTAAACCCCTAAGACTTTTGTTCATCTTCGAAACACAAATGAAGGTCTTTTTGATTAAATATTGAAAGTGGTAGTTGCGGTAGGCTGTCATTGGTGGGACAAAAAGCGCTCAAATGTCGTTAAAAATATCTTCATTTGTTCCGAAGATGAAAGTTGGATCAGACATGAGAGTGAATAACCTAATGACAGAATTTTCCTTTTGGCTTAAACTAACCCTTTAATTCAGTAAACTTAAATGCTCATAACGAACATGAACTCTGACCTGTGACCGCATCAGTTTCATCCTCTGTGGGACTGATGGACTCAGTGAAAGACGAAAATGGCACGTCATTGTTTAGGTTTAAGCCCAGCATGAAGTTGTGTACTTTTCCTGCTCTGCCTTCTCGCATTTAAAAAAGTCACTGAAGAGAGAGCTAACCATGCGCTGCATCCAGCTGGCCTGATACTCGTCCTCTGTACATGTAAGACAAAAAAACTATTATATTTATGCATTGATATTCTAATAAGGATTTATCTCATTGAGCAATTTTTTTTTCTAAAACCTAATGTCTTTGCTCAACATGGCATCATGACTTTTGCATAAACATACGTGCCACTTTTAAGTCAAGTGGCGTGTTATCTATACGCATTTTGAGCAATTCGCATGTATGCGTGCATGTATCATTGATCGACAGTCATAGCACCCAATAATACGGCTCTGGGCATTCGTAAACCACGCCTCAAATACGAGAAATTAACGTGGTTTCCTTCTCAATAATACGTGGTCTGGCGTTAGCCAGGCTAGGTAGGTCATACATTTCTACAGTAATGTAACGTTCAAGTCAACGGTGTTCATAAACACGCTGAAAAGCGATGCGTGTTGATAGCACGCCAAAAATGGAAATACGAATTGGCGTATCATACATACGCTATTTCATGAGATTGCGTCTGCTTTGCTGTTAAACAAAAGGTTGCAGTTTTATCAGGGTTTTCTCAAAAAAAAAAAATATTTTGCACATAATTATATTCTTTCTTTTTTTTCTCAGTACAAATTTGGCCTTTATACATGCAAATACATAGCTGTCTTTATAATTTGAGAAGGAGGTCCCCTGCAGGGACATTTGAAATCCGTGGCATCAAAATGTTTGAAAACCCGTATTAAGTAGCTAAGATACTTACTGTATAATGTACATCGTCTAAAATCTCACCTTTATTTGAGTCTTCATCATTATCTAGACTGTCCTCTTCCACGATGTGTTCCGGTTTAATCTGTTCTGTTGAAATATAAGTAAAGAACAAGCGTCAAAGCCACAGTGCAAACCACCTCCAACTGATGTCTGACTAAGATCATCACAATCTCTCAGGTCATCTAAGAATATAGTGTGTGTGAGCCAGGATGTTTGCATCTGCACAGCTGTAATCACACTTTGGTTTAGCTGCCTGATAACCATCACAGTTTTATGAATCTACCATCCTACCATCAGACATGCAAAATACTTAAGGCACCATCATTCTGCAACATTTTCTTCCTCTATCACTATTTTGACACACCATGACACAATATTATTAATACATATAGACATAACACACATGGGACAAAGAATAAATAAAACTTGAGAAGGACATTCAAATTTTACATAGATGGAAATTTCTGTGGCGTGCAGATGAAAAAAAGATGATGATGCACATATAGCTAAAAATAGTATAAGATCAATATGAAAGGTGTCTTGGATCTATAATACAGTTGGTGATCGTACCTAGTTCTTCCTCCATGGTGCTGCCTTTCGTTCGAGTCATTCAATCCTAGAATTCTGTTGAACAGGATGGAGAAGGCACTGCCCCACACACCTGTGCAACATATACAAAGTAACACACTATATCGCATCTACAAGTGGACGATGCTAAATACAGGTGTAAAAGGGGTCTGAAAACGTTTTTTAGCTTGTCCACTTTTGACCGTTTCCAGAGGTAGATGAAAATGCATTCGACCGGATTGCTTTCATGGTGTAAACGCTCATGTGGTCGAATGTGTTCAAACAGCCACAGAAGAACGCCTAATCTATGCCTAATGACCTAATGCGTGAACATTATTGGTACTGAAGACGGAAAACGTACCAAGCACAATGTTCTCTCCCATTCCTGATTTTTCTAACATAAACTCACAGCATTCGATGTGGTCTTGCGGCTTTCAGAGCAAAAACTTCAGCTGCTCCTCGCCGTTTGTTGTTTTGCCTCATTCACGTGTAAACAGCTTAGGCTTATTTAGAAAAAAAATTATATCTTTAAAAAAAACATACATTTACCCGCCCATAGACCCTCCCATCGAAGAAATCAAGTGTAAATCGGAATGCTGTCTCCCTCGTCTACTTGTAATTTGATTCGACCAGAAGCGCATCTTAAAACCAGGTGTAAATAGAGCTTTAATGCTGTATATTTGATCAAGTTTTACCTCAAAATCAAAAGTATTAAAAATATTTTATAAATCCAGTACAACCAATGATTATGATTCTAAAAAAATAAAAAAAGAGGCTTCATATTCTTCGTATCATAATTTCTTATTAATATTAGGATGAAATATAATCCAGACATTTAATCCTTTGTCTTTATTTTGCAAGGATGCAAAATTGTAAAATGTAAGAAATTTAAAAAATACTGTTGCATAGACGATGTGAAGCCTGAAACGGTAGATTACAAATACTTTTGCTGATCTTTACGTCACTGTTTTTAAAACAAAGAGTAAATCTGCGGTGAAACTTGTGATATACCCTTCAAAGAATGCTTCTTTACAGTCACAGTGACTATGTGAATTTTGAGTTTGTCTCGCATTACAATACAGCAAGGATGGGATAATTGCAAATGACTGAACCAACACCCTTAAATCAGGTGACATTTGACTCTGACAGTGAAGATTCCAATTATGTGGTGACACTATTTTCATAAAAACATATTTTTTTCTCTCCTCTTATCATGGTTCTCTGCTTATTAGAGAAATTCAGAAAAAGAGCTCATACCCATAAGGAAGTGAAGAGGGTTCTCTTTGTGCTTCTTGATCACATTTCCTCTGAAGAACTTGCTTCCAAAAAGGTCAGGGGTCATGAAGGTTCCATATTTAGCCATTCCGATCTCATATGGACTGAACTCCACCCAGTCTGTCAATTAAAACACACCAATCAAAACACAACCATAACTTCAATAGAAATGTATTCACATTTAACAGAAGTCTGCAAAACATACCGATAACAAAAAAAAACAGTAACAAGAACAGGATGTCAAATTATAATTTTGTACAACAGACCAAAACTAGTTTAAAACTAAACACAATGACAAAGAGCATATTTTAAATAGTTTCTGGGAATGTGTGAAAGCAGTGTTTCAGATTTCAGTTTCCTTGGCAGTGTTAACGTGTGTCACTTGACGAAGGCAGATGCATGAATCAACTAAACAAAATGCTCACAACACAAAAGCTATTTAGGAAAGCCTGCAGAAAATCGACTGACGCTATTTTTAGACAAAAAAGGATTAATCAAAGTCTGAGGTATTGACAGTCACCACAGTTTAAGTCTATTTGTAGAGGTAGGAGTGGTTCTGTTGCATAGGACTATTTTAGAAACTCAATGAAACGTGACGTGAGGGTGATTCTCTTGAGTGGCACTGTGTCTAAATGGTTGCTTTCATTTAGCCGCAGTTAAACTTTACAAACCATACTGATGCATGTTTATAACAAAAACTTGACTGAATTTAGAGGAATTTATTTCAAAACTATTAAAAGCTATTATATTCTATTAAAATAGCTATGTGCATTAAAATACAGCTCACCTGTGATGTAAATATTTTCTTGCGTAAGATAGTCATAGTACATTCTTGAACTAATCTTCTGACGTAATGGAGTTCTCCCCAGGCAATTCAAAAGGTCAGACTACTATAAATAGGATCCCCCTTCATTCATTCAGTGAATACTCTAACAACAATGTGGCTGATAATGATCTTTTATGCATTTCCAAGGTGTAGTGTTACCTTACACAATTCGTAGGCACAATGAAAATGAATACTTATAATATGGTTTATAGTGAAACATTTTGCATTAAGAAAGACAAAAAATAAAAACAAAAAATAAATAAAATTGCCCTTTTACCTGCAAACTTGAGCTCAGAGACATCTGGTTTTACATGCAGGCAGCTGAACAAGGGCAGAGGAGCCTGAGCTTCATTTATCTTTTCCTGCAATTCACTCAACTTGGTGTCCATCCTCTGTTGAGAGAGCAGAAGAGAAGCCTTTGTATTGCCAGTTGTGCGTTGTATATTTCCAAATAAGTAAAGGCAAAAGCAAAGGAAACTCTCCAAAAGATCAGATACTCACAGCGGGAATGAGTGTTTCGCCTATTAACATCCCAAAGATATCTGTGAAGGTAACAGGCTGCCCAGAGCTCTTCTTGCTCCACAAGGCATGTACGTATTTAGTGATGTGTTTGGGAAGGAGTAGTCGGAGAGGGTTACTGTTCACACGGCTCATCAGCTCCTGGTTGATCTGCTCTGGGCCCTTAGTGGGGAACTCTGGGTGGGAGTACAAAGTGGACATATACCTGTGAGAGACAGAAAAGCAAATGCAGGTTTGCACTGGGATTTATTTGAGAAGGAATTAAAAGATAAACATATCCTCATACCAGGTGAATCCAGAGAGTCCAGCAACATATGTGACACAGTCCAGAACTCCAGACTCATACAAAGCCTTCATAACCCCAGAGAACCCGACCATTGCTCTGAAACCTCCCCCTGAGCCCAGCACAGCAATCACTGGAACCTGCATGCAAGAAAAAACTAATATTAGCAGCACCGCGGTATGCTGAAATACTAGCTATAAGCTAGCATTTTACCGTTTCATAGTTTTTTCAGCCAAAAAGATTTACTGCAAAGTGTAAAGAATAATGGCATTTATGTCATTGTGGAGTTATTGAAAATGCAAGATGAGAATTAGTTTAAAGTTGATTTAAAAGTTTGAAGTTTGATTCCCTTTTTGCATGCTCTTGCAAAACATTTAACGTCCAAATGAAATTGCACATTTTCTAAATAGATGCTATTAATCCGATTGTGAGCGATTAATCCCATGCATGTTTCATGTATGTCGTAAAAGTGACCAGACTTCTCTCTGGTGATGTATGCTGGACTTTTCCAATCATTTTGTGAGCTTAAAGGGTTAGTTCACCCAAAAATTAAATTTCTGTCATTAATTACTCACCCTCACGTCGTTCTAAACCCGTAAGACCTTTGTTCATCTTCGGAACACAAATTAAGATATTTTTAATGAAATTCAAGAGCTTTCTAACCCTCCATTTGAGACTGCAACATTCTTATTTTCAAGGCCCAGAAAGGTAGTGAAGACAATGTTAAAACAGTCCATGTGACTGCAGTGGTTCAACCTTTTTGCGAATGCGTGTGATGTTGACGCTGGGATCCGGCTACATACTGAGCTGCCGTTCTGACGTAGAAAAACGCTGCTCTGTGTTTACAACGTGAACAGCGTCAGAGACTGACACAGAAGAGAAGAAATTGATAAATAAGGTTGTTATTTTTGTGTGTTTTTTGCGCACGACCAGTAGCGGTTCTAGGCACGGGCGAACTGGGCAGTCGCCCGGGACGGCATTTCTTCATGTCACATGGGGGCGGCACGAGCATGAGCCGCAAAGTTTTTCTATTTTTTAGCATTTCGATTCAATTATTGGCAATGGCGCCCTGCTTGCTGAGAAGGTGCCGTGCGCAGAAGCGATGTCAAGGGGATCTCCTGATTAGTTCACGTAACGCGTCTTTTGCGCGCTCGAGGTCGTTATTTCAAATCCTCTATGTTTCAAATAGGCGCACGGGAAGCGCGCTCATTATGCGCTCACGGGAAGCGCTCATAAACTTTTCAGTATGAAAAGCGCACGTGAACAAAGATCTTACAGGTATGGAACGACAAGAGGGTGAGTAATTAATGACAGAAATAAAAATCTGGGTGAACTAACGCTTTAAACCCCTTCCCTTTCTTACAATCAATAGGCTTTATGTTCGAGCGTCACGTGACCAAACCGGAAAACGGGTTTAATCGCATCCGCTTGTCAGAGAAACGCGTCAACGGCCATAAGAACTGACTACGATATCTATGGATTTTTATGGTAATCAGCTAACCTACCTAGTTCACTTTGTTATTGGCGTTTTATTCCATTTAAATATCTAAACGTTACTGTAGAGAAGAAAAAATAAAAAACGTTTAAATATCAATCTGCACATGTGAGGGACATTGGTTATGATAATCTTTGCTCGCTCCTTTTAAGTTATCTTGAGTAAAACCACAAAAAAATCATGAAGCACATACAAATGACCAGAACCGGAAGCGATGACACCTGTTTTACAGAATGCGGAAGTAGGTTGTGCATAAAGCCTATTGCAAACTCGCATTCAGATCTCCTTCCATCCACTGCGCAACTGAGGGACATAATTAATAAAATCCACCCTACATTTTTCTTTTTGTTAATCCACTTCACTCAGATGTACATGACAATACAGAAGATCTGTTGCTACTTCTGTTACATCTCAACTTTTTCAGAACAAGGAAAGCACACCAGGTAACATTGGCATTGATCAATGACACCAAACTGAAAGGTGTATAGGTTGACACCAAATACATTTTGATTGTTTCTGCCTGGCTAAAAGTTAAGTGAGAGAAGTTGAAGCTTTCAGAAAATCATAATTGAACTAGACAGTGAGTGTGAACGCAGCATCTTTGAGTTTGCACTGCAAATCCTTAGTCATAAGACTAGCATTTTTTTAACAGTAACCAGATCAATTTACGTGCAGAAAAGCAGTTCAGCTTTTGTAATTTCCTGCCTATGGTTTTTTTTTTGGCTTATGAAATCCAGCAAGTAATACACCAGTCCTGTGAGGTCTTACAAGTATTAGCTAACACTTCCTCTTCATATTTGGACTATGTTAATTTTCAGCCTGAGCCAGGACTGAACTGGAACTGGCAAAGTCAAAAAACCTGCCAAAGAAAACAAACTTGATAATCAAGACATACAAAGAATGAAAGACAAAAACACTGTCAGTCTTCATTTTTAGTGCTCATTTTTATTAAGAGTTTTAATGGTTAAGTATTGAAATATTTGGTCACATCTGCTTAATGTGGCCAAATATCTTATCTGGTAGGAAATGACTTTGCTAAAGTTATGTGGAAATCTGAGCTGTTTGAGGGAGTTCTGCGTCAGTCTACTCAGACTAGTCAGACTCAGTCTATTTTCCTTTCTTATGATGTCATGTATGTCTTGGCTTTCTGTACTTCATTAGGTGTCTCCATCTGCATTACAGTAATCTAACATCTGCATCAAACACACACTGTACTCTTTCTGCAACTGCACGACCAGTGGAGAAAGTGTAACCGAGGCCAGCCGTGCGAGTAAACCTCACTTCCCTGGCCTAAAGAGGCGCACTAGCGATAGACACAAGAATGTCTTTGTTATTGCGGAAATGCCGGTTTGAATCTCGGTCGGAGCGGGGCGAGTAGGACTGGAGGGGTTACAAAAGCAGTTGATTAATATGTGGTACCTCATGAGGAGAGGTAGGGAGGGAGGAAGGTTTCTCCATGTGCAGCAATTTCTTGATGCCCAGCATGACTCTATCGCGCCGGTGTTGTCTGTAGAGCTTTTCTTTAGGGCACAGATCCAGATTAAATCGCAGGTCCATCGTGCAGCTGAGAACAGTTAAAAAGAAAGTCATATTTATGGCGGTTCAACTATAAAAGTTCTTATTATACACAACAGAAGCCAGTTTTGTTCATTGTGATACATACCACTCCTCCAAGGAAAGCTCTAAGTACACATTGGTCATCTGTGAAAAACATTAATACCACAGGTCAGATCAAGGGCAGAAGAAGGATCAAGGGAGGAAGAACATTTTTTTTTGACATCAGCAGAAAAGGATAGTCGTTTCAGAGAAAGTAAACTTTGTTTTAAGATAACAAAGACAAAAGTTTTTTTTTCTTTAGAGTAACATGCACCATCATTGTTTACAAACTGTCGAGAAGAAAGAAAGAAAGAAAGAAGAGAAAGAAAGAAAGAAAGAAAGAAAGAAAGAAAGAAAGAAAGAAAGAAAGAAAGAAAGAAAGAAAGAAAGAAAGAAAGAAAGAAAGAAAGAAAGAAAGAGAAGAAAGAAAGAAAGAAAGAAAGAAAGAAAGAAAGAAAGAAAGAAAGAACTGATTTCAAAATCCTTGCTGATATAATAAGCTAATTATTAGTTTCACGTTATGGTTAATAACTGAAATATAGTTGACATTATACAAATGAAAAATAAATATATAATTTAAAGAATTAATAATAAAAAATGTAAACATTAAAAAAATAAATGTATAGAAATTAATAGTATGATTATATGCAAATTCAGGTATTGCATTAAAATGTACAATATAAAAGTACATTCAATCAGTTTTCCTTTTGAAATCTTTGAAAATATAAGCAACTAATGTGTCATGTGCTCTTAAAGGGAAAGTGCTCCTTAAATAGATATAACTTACTTTTCCTATGAGAAATGACACCAGCACTGTTTGTCCAACTTTGAGTTTTGAGATGTCATAATCGGCCGTACCCAACTTTTCATCAACGACATAGTTAGCATCCATTAATGTCAGCTGGAAACAAGAGACGGAAACCATCATTGACTGTACTGTACATACACTACTAAGTAAGAACAACAAGTAAGAGTTCAAAAAGCCTGATCAGCATAAAACATTCGAAGGAAGGTTCAACATACTACACTTAGTATTAGTAGTTAGAAAAAGCAAGACCTTATTAAAGTAACCTGAATTGTGAGTGCACTGCAATCAGGAAGTGTGTAATTTATTCAGTGTTAAAAAAAACACTTCTGTTACCATCCCAGTTTAATATGCAGACATTTTGAGGTTGATGGTTGGTGGAAGATTTCATAATCTACAGCTATATAATAAATGACAAATTACACTATTATTAAATAGGTGGTTGATTATGATTTCACTTTTCTAACTTTAATTAGAATATAATGTTGCTGTTTGAGCATAAACAACATCTGCAAAGTTACAACGCTCAAAGTTCAAAGCAAAGGGAGAGTATTTGCTTTTAAAGAAATGTTGTTTTTTAAGGACTAGAACAAACGGCTGGTAGGGACTACACAAGCTTCCTCCCGGGTTAGTGACATCACTAACCCTAAAATTTACATAAACCCTGCCCCCAGTAACACACAGTCCATGTTGAGAATGAGGAAGTGGAGTTGCAGTCAAGCACATTTGTGTGTCAGCTCAAACTGTAGCATCCGTCTTTTCTACATGTAATAGAAAGTCACTCTGTGTGTATCTCACAACAGTTCCCATACAAGCAATTTATAGATTATCCTGAAAGAATATGCTAATTGAAGATCGTTAACTCCACATTAGCAACATAAATTCTTCAACTAACCATTCAGAGATGTCCTGTTGCATTCTACATGTCACTTCTTCTTAGACTCTCCATCTTTGTCTGACTCCGGTTTAAACATAAAAAGGCAGAACAGTTTCTGACATTTTAGCTTGTATCTGTGAGGTAATCAAAGCTAAACTCTTGAACACACTCTTGAAGCTTCGACCACTGTGTCGGAAGCTGCAGCTCATTTGCATTTAAAGGGCCAGACACCAAACGGAGCGTTTTTGCTAACCCTCAAAAAGTGACAACTTTGACATGCTATATAAAAATATCTGTGGGGTATTTTGAGCTAAAACTTCACATGCACAGTCTGGGGACATCAGAGATTTATTTTACATTGTGTGAAAAGGGCATTACACCACCTCTTTAAGACTGTGGTGTTTAAGAAGAGCTGACTAAGTTTAGATTAGAAGCGGAAGTTCATTTTCAGCTTCTCTTTACTTACGTTTAGCACGTTGTCTTGGTTGGGGTCGAGGATGAATTCAAAAGTCTCATTCCACTCCGGATTGATGTCGTTATCTGTATATGTCGTGTTTTCTTCCTGCTCTCAGGGGCGGTGGGGATGAACAGCTCCACATACGGGTCAGGGGTATCCACTACAAGCATGTTTAGTGTTAGGAGAGTTCTCTGAAGTGCTCAAATTAGGTCTCATTCCTTTAAGTTTTGTAACTGAAGAAAGCAATGCATGATGCTGTGTAATGTACAAAATCACTGTTCTGTAAGTACCTTAACAAAAGTATAATATAAAGATATACTCACACAGGTCTCCGAGAGCTCCTTTGGTGACATTTTCAGCCCGCAACACTTTCACTAGGAGTTTGTGTGAAATTTGCTGTTCAACCTAAGAAATAAACTAAGCGAATTAAAATTAGGCAAATTCACTTTGGAAATGTCTTTCTAAAAGTCTTAATACAGGAAAAAGGGAAGTGCTGATTAATGCGAGGACGGTCAGGTTGGTGTGATACACCAACACATACATATTTTGAGGCAGTAAGCCAGAAGCATGCAAATATCTATCTTAAAATTAATATTCACCAGAATTTATGTGGAGGCTGATGTACTTGTATGGCTTATAGCATTTGATTTCTCTGTTTCTGTTTATTTAATGCCACAGAATATGTCCATTTTGCTCATTACTCATGAAACTATCTATATATGCACAAAAAGCCTGTCCAAAATATGATCATTAGACAACCAGAGAAGTTTCATGACATCAGCATCCCTATGTCTTAATGGAAATACAAGTTATTGGAAAGCAAAATTCATTCCCAAAAATATCTGTGCTGACAAACTGTTATATGTTTTGGCTCACCACTTTGAAAGCCAGACTCAACTGATTTAGGCTTTTACTGCTATTCTTAGGCATAAATCTAAGATTTTTGTTCTACTTACAAAGATGTGATGATCTGTGAGAGACATAGTGGCTTCACGGCCGAATTAGACAAAACAGGCTGGTTCTCCTAAGACCTCTTCAAAGAATTTTGCTTCCAGAGAAATCTTCTTGAAATGCTATTGGACATCTAATGCACTGAAAAAATAAGAAGTAATATCTATAAATAAAAATAAAATCAAAAATCAACTCTTCAATGACATGGGGTACTTTATAGTTAAATTACCTGACACACTAATCTTGTTTTTTATTTTACTGTTTTCCCTTGAGTTCTGGATGCTTTTTACTTAGATGCTTTTTTTTAGAGAAAATTAATTTACATCAAAGAATATTAAAAATGTGATTCCTTGTGATCTGAATGGGGACTAAACAAAAATGTATGAAGAGATTACATGTGACGGAAAAAGAATGTTAAGGTTATACTCACTGTCTAATAACATGCATAGACAACACTCACATACATTATCATAATATAACTATCCTAGACACATGGTTAAGATGATGTTACAAGTTCTAAAAAAGTTAACGAAAATGCATTTAAATTTAATCTTCAGACAAGAAAAATGCACGAGGCAAATACAAGGCATCAAATAAACATACGTAGCCTATAATAAATAAAGTAATACAATACAGTTACATACATTTGAAAAGCTTTGAAATTTGTATCGTTTTTAGAAGCTTTTTGTTGTGTGATCTCATGTTTGAAAGTCTGAAAGTATATTGTGAGATCAGTATTACAAAAGGTAATATATGAGGGTTTTTGAGTTATGTCTGTCATTCCTTACCTTGCACTAAGATGAGCAGAGCACTTCCGGTGTAGCTGGGAATTTGATGCATGCATGCGTGTGTGTGTGTGTGTGTGTATGTAAGAAAAAGAAAGGAATATATAGGCAGGCTATACAGACAGAATGAAAAGACATGGAAATCATCACACTAGAAACGGGAAGTGTGCAACCAGCCAACCGAGATAGTGTCTGTGGTGAGGGTATAAATTGTGCAAGTGAGTTTCATAGTCTGAACTGCTTTTTTAAGTTGCAATGACTTTGACATTACTTAAAGCGAAAACATCATCAGTATGTGTTCTTTAAGTTCAGCATTATATTTTGTTGTATGATGGAGTGAATATTATTGCACAATCCTACATAGCTAAAATTGCATAACGGAAAATGTAGGGTTCTCTGATCAGCTAAACTAGCCCATCCATAAAAAACAATGACGCAAAAAAAAAAAAATGAAAAGGCAAATTACAAATCAGTTTTTACTCAAACTAGCCATTGGGACCTTGAGTGCCACAGAATGCTTTTAATGCTCATCAGCGCGTGTCATTATCACGCTGGGCAGAGCACGTTCACCTCACTGCTGAATGGACATGGTCACGTAGACATGAAGGCAAATCAAATCAATATAACACTGCCTCAAAACTTATTAACATTAACACATTATATTATATTGTAGCCTACCGTGATAGATTAAGCATTTGTTGGCTAGTAACAAACGGTTTATAAAGTGATGCTGCTTCTAAATCTGTTAGTTTAGTTACTTTGTTCCATAAAAAACGTAAAACTTCAAACACGCTACACTTTGTGATGTGCATTATAATCTCACTATTAGTAATTTACAAGTTAATTTGATTGCACCGCATTTTTCTCGCTTCTCAAGACTGAAGATCTGAGAGAGATTGGTTATTATTTGTCAACATTCGCCCGATCGCCAAAATTCAACTCGGTGTCCCAGATGAACGGAGTTGTGCTTTTGACGTAAAACAAGATATTCTGAACCGAATGGAAACTTCTTAAAATGCGGTCACACTTAAAACTTTCCGCAGATAAGAGTTGATTCCCTCGAACTAGCCTACGCAGTACGCACCGCTATTTTCACGTGACTTTATATGAACAACAAGCACAGCTTACCTGCAGTAAACACTAATAACTGACCGAGTAATTAACATTTCATCTCACCCTGGGCTGGAGTGTTAGCCTACAACAAGCCAGAAATCCAGAAAATCTCTTTTCCTTCAGAGAGTGCGCTTGAGTCAGACTTTGATTTTAAAAAGGAGAGGAGGAGGAACTAAAGCTTCCTAAATGATAAAATCATATCTTCGTCAGTCTCTTCTCGTCCCGCGTGCGCATTGCATTCATTCTGCTGTCAAAATACCCAATACTTAATCATATATAGGCCTAATATATTACAGAAATAAAACAATATAGTTTGGGCTTTAAAATAATAAAACATAGTCCAAACAGCATTTTAAAGAATGAAAAAGTTACAAAGGCCAATGTATTTATTTATTTTTCTTCTTTTTTTCTTTTTTTTTTTGAGGGGGTGAGGGGTTGTGCACTCATTTTTAAATAAGAAAGAGTGAAGAGTGATACTAGAGGTATCAGAAGAAAACAGGTTTCTCCAGGGTTTCTCTAGCTTAGCGGACCTGATGAGTCATGTTTCATTTCTTCCACAAGATGGCAGTTCTTTGTATTAATGTTGGTTTTATTCATTTTGAGAAATATTTATAAAACAAATTTTGCAAATATTGTTAATGCATTAACGATGATTATTTTATACTAATGTAGCTAATAGTAGAATGTTTTCAATAGGCTAACTAATAATAAAAGCATGTTTGTCCGGAGGTTACAGCATCGCCCCACAAAACTAGCCTATATATTCAAAGGAAATATATATATTTTTTATGTAACAGTTAATTTTCAACAACTTGAAATATATGATATATATTATTTTAGGCAGGCTACAATCTATTAAAACCGTTTTGGTGTGCTTTCTATTGGTAAGTGACAAAAATTATACATTAGGAAAACATAAATAGCCTAAACTATAAGGTTTATTATCGTATCTCAGAGCTTTCGGGATATTAGTTTATGACATCCAATAATAAGCAGGTTGGCTACCAACATGATGTCATTCCTATTGCATCGATGAGTCAAACTCGTTGCGTCACATTTGACTCCTCATATAACCTCTCTCACTCGAAAGATAATTCATTCTCTGATCTGAACTGGCGAGGAAAGACCCAAGACATATACCAACACGCCACTGGAATGAATATTTTGATATTATTTATTTTTTTGCACCTGGGGTTCATGGTTTGCCAAGGAGGTAAGACATTTCTTAATTCATTTAAAATATATATATATATATATATATATTATTCATCAATTATGATTTTTTATTTTTTAATGATTTATAATGATTTATAAATAATCTTGTTTTCGGTGATGCAGCCAACCCCTGTTGCTCTCAGCCATGTCAGAATCGCGGTGTCTGTACTGAAATGAGCTCGGACTCGTATGAATGTGACTGTACACGCACTGGATTTTACGGTCAAAACTGCACAACACGTAAGTGTAAAACTACATAGACTTCTCTAGGCTGAGTAAGCCTCCTGTTCTCTATCAATGCCAAACTAACTTTTTTACTTTGGTTTCGTTTTTACAGCCGAGTTTCTTACATGGGTTCGAGTTAATCTGAAGCCTTCTCCCAACACGGTGCATTACATTCTCACACACTTCAAAAGCTTGTGGAATATTGTCAACAAAGTGTCGTTTTTAAGAAATGGCATTATGCGATACGTGCTTACATGTAAGTTGAAACGTTTTAATGGTTTTAAATATAACCTTCAATTTGACTTTAATTTCTGATATTATTGAAATACTTTAAATTATTTATTTATTTATTTATTTATTTGTATACATTATTTTTTATTTATAATGATTTAAATGATAATGATTTAAATTATACTTTTTATTTATAATTAAAACTTTAACTTTAAAAATGTTATTTCCTCCTGGTCCAGCACGTGCCCATTTGATTGACAGCCCCCCTACATTCAATGCTGATTATGGTTACAAAAGCTGGGAAGCCTATTCCAATCTCTCCTACTACACTCGTACGCTGCCTCCTGTCGCGAATAATTGCCCAACACCAATGGGAGTTGCAGGTGAGTCTCTTTCTCCTCAGACCTGTTTTCTCACATTTTTAGCTTCACAGTTAGACAGGAAGTCTGCATGTCTTGGGTGTGTGGATGAGAAAATCCCATATGGATATTTCTGTCCATCAATTAAAGTCCACTTTTAGGCTGGTGTATAACACTCAAAAATGAAGATGTAAATATACAGTGGAGGTCTTTTATTAATTTGTTGTTCTGTCTTTTGCAGGCAAGAAAGAGCTGCCAGATGTGACGCTGCTCGCTGAGAAACTGCTACTCAGGAGGAAGTTCATCCCAGATCCTCAACGCACCAGTCTTATGTTCGCTTTCTTTGCCCAACATTTTACCCATCAGTTTTTCAAAACTGACATGAAGAAAGGTCCAGCTTTCACAAGAGCCCAGAATCATGGGGTGTGTATCTTATACATACTGTATAACCTTTTCAAGTGGCCCTAATTAATGGTCGTCTCACATTCACTTTGGTATCTGACTGACTTTGCATGTTGTCTTTAGGTTGACTTGGGTCACATATATGGACAGGAGCTTGAACGCCAACACAAGCTGAGACTTTTCAAGGACGGAAAACTGAGATATAAGGTAAGGAATGTTTCCACCCTAGAATTACCTAAAATAACCTCCTCTAGGTCACTGAAGTCGCCACACCCTCCCTCCCCATTAGACAATTTTGACATTTCTCCTGTCTTGTTACTTAATATCGCAAGCCTGGTCATCTGAAAATGTGACTATATTCGTGGTCATTTCTTTACCCAGATTGTGGATGGTGAGGTTTATCCTCCGACAGTCAGTGAGGTTCAAGTAGACATGCACTACCCTCCTCATATACCTGAGTCCCGACGTTTTGCCGTGGGTCACGAGGCCTTTGGACTGGTTCCTGGACTCATGATGTATGCCACCATCTGGCTACGTGAACACAACCGAGTGTGTGATGTACTAAAGCAGGAGCATCCTGACTGGGATGACGAGAGGCTGTTTCAGACCGCACGGCTCATCCTTATTGGTGAGTGTCCTGTAGAGAAGGACATTTAGATTCAGGTGGACATTTTGCAGGATTGATTTAATGGAGTTACCTCACAAGATGGTTCAATGGTTTTAACGTTTGATCTGTATTCTGACTTTACAGGTGAGACGATCAAAATTGTGATTGAAGATTATGTCCAGCACCTTAGTGGATACAACTTTAAGCTCAAGTTTGATCCTGAACTTCTCTTCAACGAGCGTTTCCAGTACCAGAACAGGATCTCCTCTGAGTTCAACACCCTTTACCACTGGCACCCCCTTATGCCTGATGAATTTCACATCCAGGACGAAGTCTACAATTACAAGCAGTTTCTCTTTAACACATCTATACTGACAGACCATGGCGTCAACAGCTTGGTTGAGTCCTTCACCAATCAGATGGCTGGAAGGGTAAGACAAGAAAAATACGTTTAGTTTACCATATTTTGGGGAAGTCTATACCACTGGTGGTTAGGATTTGGTGAATCTTAAATCTTCTCTGTTACTCCAGGTGGCTGGAGGGCGTAATGTTCCACCAGCTGTGTTAAAGGTGGCCATTAAGTCAATTGAAGACAGCAGAAAAATGCGCTACCAATCTATTAATGCCTACAGGAAACGTTTCAACATGAAGCCATTCAGATCCTTTGAAGACATGACAGGTGAGAGTTAATATATTTATATTTATCAGGTCTGAAAATAGATGTTTTCTAATGCTTTTTTGCCTTCAGCTGTTTTAAGTCTTTACAACAAAATGATAAATATGAATACAATATTTATTACAGTATTTAGTGCGCACACACACACAAATTTGCATATTAACATATATTGTAAAATCAGTGGTATTTCAGTCGACAATTTGAGTTGACTGAACTTGTTTTATGTTTTAGGAGAAAAGGAAATGGCTGCTGAACTTAAAGAGATGTATGGCGACATAGATGCTGTGGAGCTTTATACTGGTCTGCTGGTTGAGAAACCCAGGCCCAATGCCATCTTTGGGGAGACCATGGTGGAGATGGGTGCCCCCTACTCCCTCAAAGGACTTATGGGAAATCCCATTTGTTCCCCTGAGTACTGGAAACCAAGCACATTTGGTGGCAAAGTGGGCTTTGAGATTGTCAACACTGCCTCTCTGCAGAATTTGGTTTGCAATAATGTCAAAGGGCCCTGCCCTATGGCATCCTTCTATGTGCCTAATGTAAAAGATTCGGTACCAACCACTATTAATGCAAGTACTTCCCACTCAGATCAAAACGTAAACCCAACAGTTTTACTAAAAGAACGGACGTCTGAGCTCTGACAGATGTTTTCTGTAAGAACATTTAATAATTAATTATTTATTTATTTATAGGATATTTATTGTATTTATTGTCATGAAAACAATATCTTTTAATTCATATTTTTTGTATTTTTTGATGAATAGTTTTGTACAAATCTGATGTTCTATTTTTATGTATTTATTGAATATTATGTACATTGTATGTATTGTAAAAAAATGTTTACATTAGACCTCAGATTTCAGCACCGCTATAATGCTGATCAGCTTATTTTACTTGAAACCCATTTCTAGTTGTTTACAATGTTTAAATGGTTTATCCTGTGTTGTTTATTTACTGTCTGCCATTTTCTTCCTTTGTTTCTCTCAATCTCCATAACTAAACATCTCAAGATCTCAGAACACTAACTAAACAAACAACTTTCTTTCTAACAAAATGTCTCACACTGTTTTTACTTTTTAAACACTTGTTTAATCTAAAAAAGTATTGATATTTTCTTGTTTGATACTTGAAATTTGACTATGAATTAATAAATCATAATAAATTAATATGTTACCTTGTGTTCTTTGAATTCTTCCAAATGAATTTCCTTCAAAAGATTTGTATAAACATTTGCAACAAGATAATCATTTTATACAGCCCTAAGTGGTAGTGTGAAAATATATAAAATATAAATATGCACACAGCAAATTCCAAGGCAACAAATTTAGTCTTTATGATGGCAGATTTTAATATTGTTTATGCTGAAGGACATCTATGACATTGTCAGGGACGAAAAGAATTGACACTGATTTAATTGGTGATGAGTCTCGTTGAGGGAGAGGTCTATTTCCCAAAGCCAACTATGTTTGCAAGTGAACACCGATAAGGGCTTCAGGCTCACAACCACCCTTTAATGGTAAAAGTCCTTTTTTAATGCCCATAAATCATAAGCAGTGTCTCAGAACAAGCTGTTTGGAGATTATGTAATTATTGACAATCAGACTCCAGAGAATCTTGCTGCACTGGTTTGATTCCGATCATGCCAAAAACCCAGGACTAGTTCACAAAATTCCTACATTTTAAAACATTTTGATCGCATCCAGGATGCATTTCATTTGTTGTGATCCAAGGATTCCAAAGATATAAGACACGTGAGCCTATACTAATGAGTTTCATACTTTTCACCACTGTAGCGCCCCCCTCAGCCCGATCGGGGCGAGTCTTGGTGACATTGTCAGTCTGAGTACAACCAGCCCTCAAAGTTTCAAATCTCTACCGACTTACAGTTTGTTCTGCCCAATCACTTTTTCAGGGGAAAATGGTGATCTATGGAAATTGTAACAATTACAATAGTGTTTCAGTGCTATGCGCAAGCTTAGCACTGAAGTGTTTCAGTGCTATGCACGAGCTTAGACTAGATACCCTCTTGGCCGCTGGAAAACGAGAAATGCGGCCGCCATCTTGAACCGGTCGTATTCCTAGTTTCGTTGCGTGGCAGCAGATATGATGCCAGAGCACTGTGGAGCATTTTCCCGTTCTAATCGCCGGACCACCGAAAATAGTGCTTTTCACAAGTAAGTCTTAACATTACCGTACTATTGGTTGTATTTTGTGAATAGAATATTACCAGATAATCGAGAAGGAGCAAGGATATTTGCTATTACTGTACTGAAATCGTTGTGAAATGCTGTTTAAATTACTGCATTCGCCGGTGTTCACCCGGCATGGAGAGGTGGGGTAACTGTTAAAGTAATAATTAGAAGAGCTTCTAGGTTATCAGATAAGCATTCAACTGCCCTGTTGTATAGGTTATTTGTGTTTGCGCACATCAGGAACGTAATATACACGCATGACAGCGATTAGCAAATTGAGTTGCCCCTCCAACTTCTAGTTTTATTGATAACCTATATCTTATCACATGCGATTTGGCTATTGATATTACAGAAGTCCTGTGGTAAAATTACATCAACTTACTTGATCTAGCCTAAGTTACCTTTGTAAAGTTAATCCGATTCCGAATAGGGCTTTAGTCTCGACATTTTCCCCTCCCACATCCACATACAATAAAAAAAGGTATAGGCTTAATGTTGTCCGAATTAAATTTTTAGAAATTACTGATGCAAACACGTTGAAAAGCTTCTTCTCAATTTTTATTACAGGTGGCTGCGTTCTCTATGTGTGTGTGTGTGTGTGTGTGTGTGTGTGAGAGAGAGAGAGAGAGAGAGAGTGTGTGTGTGTGTGTGTGTCTGTTCGTGTCAATCATACGAATCGTGTGTATGTATGTGCGTGTATGTCCGTGTGTCAATCATAAATTGTTTCTTCAACTTATTAAAATATCTTACTTTACTGCTACTATCTGTTTTTATTATTTGTATAGTGTGTGATTTATAAAATACATTATATCCTTCATCACTCATTGTGTCTGGTCACTTTATATCTTATATCAGAATATTATATTACTGTCAAACCTACAATGGATATTCAAATACGCCGAACCATGTGTCCTGTATCATAGCTACATGAATGACCTTTGCAGCAAAAAAAAACGCGTGAAAATCAGTTCAGTATTCAGTGAGATATGATTAATTTAATGCGCTGACAGCTCATTTCACTTGCCATTCAGATTACACTGAGCGGAGCGGATCACCGTGGATGACAAGCTGATAGAAGAGCAACTTTGACTGAAATAACGTGACTCGTTACAACTGAGGTATGCAGCAAACCATTTGTGAAGCCACAACATGCACAACCTTGATCTATTATGCCTTGTTACCACTGTGCAGGCTGGTGGTGGTGGTGGTGTAATGGTGTGGGGATGTTTTCTTGGCACACTTTAGGCCCCTTAATTAGTGCCAATTGGGCATCGTTTAAATGCCACAACATACCTGAGAATTGTTTCATTTCTGAACATGTCCATCCTTTTATGGCCACCATGTACCCATCCTCTGATGGCTACTTCCAGCAGGATAATGCATCATGTCACAAAGCTCGAATCATTTTAAATTGGTTTCTTGAACATGACAATGAGTTCACTGTGCTAAAATGGCCCCCACAGTCACCAGATCTCAACCCAATAGAGCATCTTTGGGATGTGGTGAAACGGGAGATTTGTGCCCCAGATGTGCATCCCACAAATCTCCATCAATGCTATCCTATCAATATGGGCCAACATTTAGAAAGAATGCTTTCAGCACCTTGTTGAATTAAGGCAGTTCTGAAGGCGAAAGGGGGTCAAACACAGTATTAGTATGGTGTTCCTAATAATCCTTTAGGTGAGTGTCAGTTCTCATAAAACTGAACCACTGATCACATCAAAGTGAAGAGAAGCATCGCGATGAGTAAAGCTTTTGACAAGAGGCATCTGATTAGGCCCCATAATTGTGCAAGTGATTAGGACTTTGCATTTGTGTTGCTGGTCATCTCTGAATTTCCAAAGCTATACTGTTATGAGCTCCATCTAGCTCACTTCTGTGGGCAGGCTAAAGGACAAGCTCCCATTCTCTGTGATAAATTGGCATAAAATTGGCACCGCGGGCCAGAAGGGAAGATTGTGGAGCGCATGTTTCCATTGCCTCAGCATAGACTGTCTCCTCAGCGATTGATAGTGTACGCAGAGTTTTTTTTTTTTCACTGGCCAGGGGACATGCCACCGAGAAAAGCCTGTGAGGCTCGGAGAGGAGATACGTGCCATTTGACAAGTGATGAAAATGAGGGGCAGTTGGATCCGGTCCCTGGTCACTTCCCAGTGTGAGAATTTGGCAGAGAGAAATAGAGTCAGGAAGAAGCACTTTTCAAGATTCATTTTAACAAGAAATACAATGATCTTTTTTAACAGAAAAAAATGGTGTAGAAATCATTTTCAGAAATTGCTAGTAAATGCTGAAATAGTATTTTCTTGTATAGCATGCTACAATGATTTGTTTTAACATACTCCAGTGAACATTGTTGGATCTTTTTGTTGTTGTTGTTACAAAATTTACAGTGTATGAACTAAAAAAAACTATCGACAACTGCGATGAGTCACATTACATGTAGTAGTTCACCAATTTTTTTTGTTATGTCATCATTTACTTTAACTTTACATCTTTTTGTAGAAGACAAACAAAGATTTTTAGATTTTTTTGTTGTTGTCTGTAGCCTACATTGAAAGTCAATGGGGTCAAAATTAACACTCACATTCATTGCATAGACCAAAAAACAAACGAACAAAAACAGACAACATGAGAGTAATTATATAGTGTATTAGAACAGAAATTTCATTGTTGGGTGAACTACCCTCTATTATTAATACCTCAACACTGTAGTACACACACTCTATAAAGGAATCTGAATACAGATTAACATATTTGGAGAGAACTATAAACCTGTCAACACTTGTCATGCATCTCATACAAATGAGGTAATGCTTATAAAAATGTTTTTAGTTGGGTCCTGGAGCAAGATGACAGAGTGTTAACTCATCATTACTGAAACTACAGTGTGCCACACTGTCTGTGGCTCTCAATTTAATGCCGTAAACATTCTCAGACCATAAAAGGACAGACGAATATATGACATCTTCAGTATGTGCCACTCGTCTCACTCATTGGATGGGATGCATTGCGTGTCTTTGGTTGTTTTGATTTAGTAATATCTTTGTTTTAAAATGAAGAGGACAGTGAAGAAGGAACCTTCCTGTATGCCTGTGTTTATAGGAGAGCGTGCCTTTGTCTGTACATGCATATCTCACATATTCAAAGGGATTTCACTTTCCTTGAAGGAAGAGGCAAAAATCCTATCTGCGCCTTATACAGATGAATCCATCTTATCTTGAAAGATGAATAATATATTCATTATAAAATGACTGTATGCTTATTTTGAGCAAGAGATATACAAATGCTGCTCACACTTCATGCCCGCATGTCGGAATACTTAAGTTTCCGGTTTGCTTTAAACTTCCTAGCACTAAAAAAGAATTAAAAAGAAATGAGAGAGCACAACAGGAAGTTGGCATTCATAAGAAACAGACATCTCTTCATCAATCTTAGAAACATCTGTAATTCTATACTTTCCCTTTGAAATATAGAAAAACACAACCTTGTTTAAAATGTTATATAAGTTTCAGCCTGCCCTGAACTAAACTATCTCAGAATTTATCTCTTTGTTCTCTGTGTGGTCTCCTTAACGGAAGATAATAAACATAAAAACAGATTAAACCCAGGGCCAAAAATGCACTTGACCTAAAAATAAAAAGTTTAGTTTACTTTGCTTTACTGACATTTCAGCCTATAGAAATGTACTGTGGCATGTTCTAGAAAGAACACACTAAACAAGAAATAAATAAAAATACATTAATCCATGCAATGGCATAATGCATAGCCACATTCTTATGCATCTGCATTTATGCATTTTCTCTGTTTTTCATTAAAAATGTAATTCTCTTTGTGAATCTGAAAATATGTGTATACATAAACTGCCACATGAAAGAAGCCGTTTGAAATCAATATTGTAAAACAATTCACTGATTCTTGCAAGTCTCATAACTTAACATGAGATGGCAAGTTTGAATTCAAAAATCATCAGTGTATTAAATGTCAGTACATTCCTCACTCAAAGCTATATCTTATGACTTTAAATAGAAGACCTGGCACAATAAATCATAGAGTTTATAGTCAGTGCTATTTGATGCATGTTTGAGATTGATGTTCTGAGTCAGAAACCATGAGGATGTTGTAGTCAGAAAGGGAAAAACCAAAAACATGAAGGAGTTAAAGTTTATTTGGTAAGATGTCTTCCTTAATTCATAAATAAATAAATACATTTCCAGGCATGTTGTGATCTCAGAGACCATTTCATGTAGAGACAGTCTGGTCATAAAACCTATTACACTGTAACTATGACATCCACATGCATCAGCATCATGATGCTATAATATCTCTCCATTCAAAATTTCCAGCTATGTCAACTGGTCAGTGTCTCATTCTAGACCAGACTTTTGCACAACACCTGCAGAGAAACCAGCATGTCTCAATATCCACTTTACGCCACAACACTGCCACATCACACACTTTGCTACTTTACAATCTCTTGCTACATCAGACTACATGCCAATCATATTAGGGGCGGTTCACACAGAACACGTTTTTCCATTCCAACGCTCTAATTTTCCATTGTTTGTCTATGTATACACCCGCTATAGACGGATGTGTATAACGTTGTATAACACAGAGTTATAAAAACGCTCAAGTTAAAATCAGTTCAACTTTTTTTAAAAAGCGTCTCGAGACCTTGCGGTTTTTCCTCATTCCACTGCAGACCTTAAAAGAGAACTCTGGCGCAAATGAAATGAACCTTTGGTTTAATAAAACATCGGTAGTCAACCGTTCTCTGAAATTTGTTTTCATGATATTCGAATGTAAAGAGTTTTATCTCTAAAAACTGTTTAGCGTATAACGCTAGTAATGGGGGCTGCGGGTTGCTGCAGCCCCCCTCGTCATAGCATGAGCCCCCCTGGTGAAGGGCTGTGGTGGTGGACTATAATAAATATTATACTTAAAAACGTGAGTATAAAACGAATGTCGTCTGACAATCACTATTATCGTAAATAAAACATTTTATTTGACACACAGTGATATTTGTGGTTGGCCTCTCATTTTACGTGATTGATTATTGATAGAAGCGTGATCAATGGACAGCGTAGGCACAAGCTGAGTTTCGGCGCCCAACTTCACGTGCAATGCATGCGATTGTGCCAGCGCCTTATTCTGCTAGATATTTGCTTCTTATTTATTAAATACTGGCAATTGGTTGATAACACATTGATCAAAATTAATATATTTATATTAAACGAAAATCGTTTAAAAAGAGTCTTTCTACAAAACAAAACACAATGAAGTGAGTGGTTAAAATCATGTCTCTCATGATGCATCTTTCTCATGCTGCATGCTCACTTTCATAATCAACATTGATTAAATAAAAAAAACATTGGTCTATAATATTTAAACAAATATGATACTAAATATATTTACTTTATTGGCTACAACACGTAACGTATACTGTACAGAGAAATATCATGTTTTTTTGTCATAATGACATCATATTTTCAACCCAGCCCTCAGCCCCCCTCGCCTGAAACAGCTTCCCGCGTGCCTGCATTTCATATGTAAAAAGAAATCAGGTTATACCACTAACAAGGATCAAAACAAGGCCCCACACTAACACAGTAACATAATGAAGGTCCCTGCATGCAAAACGAAGCATTGAGAGACCTTTGTAAGTGTACAGACCGTTTAATAAGAAGATACTTTATAAAGACAATTCGTCATATAACTGACGTCTTGGGACGTCTTTTGACCATAACGTCAATATACGCCTTTTTAGGGCCCCCTTAAACGTCAGTAGATGACGTAATCGGATTCTAACTCTACCCCAGACCTAACCCTAAACCCAACTCGTCACCTAACTGACGTTAAAGGTAAAGCGTCAGTTGTATGACGGCCCAGGATCGTCATCTACTGAACGTTTAAGGGGGCCTGAAAAGGCGTATATTGACGTATGGTCAAAAGACATCCCAAGACGTCAGTTATATGACGAATTGGGATGAGACTGTGTTATATACAGACATCTTTGGAAAACAGTCTCGACAAGTCAAACCACGAAACCACGAGTTCAGTGAACTGTATGAATGGCGTTCGTGGTTTGAGCCTGTTTTCCAAAGATGGCGCCGCCTGTATACACGAAGTGTACTGTCTTTATAAAATAGCTTATCTTCAAAATCTTCGTTTTGCATGTATGGACCCTCATAATGTTACTGTGTTAGTGTGGGGCTATTTTGAGCCTTGTTAGTGGTATAAACTAGCGATTTCTTTTTACTTATTAAATGCCCCCATTGCTAGCGTTATATGCTAAACAGTTTTTAGAGATAAAACTCTTTACATTCGATTATCATGAAAACAAATCTCAGAGAACGGTTGACTAGGTACCAATGTTTTATTAGACCAAAGGTTCATTTTGCGCCGGAGTTCTCCTTTAAGATCTACGTATAACCTGGTTAATGATTCTATTGAGGCTCTCAAGATAAACTCAAAGATGTGGAGCCAAAGACAAGCTAGTTCACTTTTAGTGTTTGTTATTTTACAACACCTAATTACTGTAACGTGTATATTCTGGTTTGGTTTTCATTCTGTTTGTCTGACTTCTTAGTTAGTTTGCCTAGTTGTTAATTAGTTTCCACACACCCGTTTGTGTTCTCCCTGATTACGTTCCCTATGTATTTAATCTTTCAGTTCTTCCTGTTCAGTGTCCGGTTTGTGTGATCTCACATGATCTCCTGATTATTACATGTAGATTTAAATAAAGACTGTTTTGTTATTAACCTCCTTCGTCGTACACTTCACTGGAGCCACCTGACAATTACTCTACTTGTGCTTCTCTGCAGGTGTACTGGAAGTCAATGAAAACTACAACACTATGTCAAAATGGCTTTGCTACAAAAAGGTATTTATGTGTAGAATTGCTCTTATTCTTCTGCATTATATGACATCCAAACTGAATTTAATTCAAGGTGTGAAATGAAATTATATCATTTGAAGTTTTGTAGTAACTGTTTGAGCAGCAGTAACCGAGTGAGTGTTTGATTAGTCACAAATACCTCTCACCAC
Source organism: Hybognathus amarus (assembly GCA_030378365.1). Lineage (NCBI taxonomy): Eukaryota > Metazoa > Chordata > Actinopteri > Cypriniformes > Leuciscidae > Hybognathus > Hybognathus amarus. The sequence continues at coordinate 91,631 of JAQIUQ010000923.1, read as the reverse complement.
TGCTATGGACCATTTTAAAAAGAATATATTAAAAATTAAAAGAAAATTCTTAAGTGGTATGTTTAAATACACATATCTGATTCCCAAGAATTCATATTTTGAAATTGCCAATTGGCCCCTGGTCCTCCAGGCATGAAACACTACCTAAAATACTTCTAAAATTACTAAGTAGTCTGCAGTATAATATGCGTCAGGGAGTTTACAGGTTTTAGTGTATATTTTAGGGAAGAATGAGGCATTGCAACAAAGACATACAACTTGGCTTGACTTGATAGTTTCTGTCTAGCTTCTTGTGCAATTAACGATACACCCTTTCCTCATACTCTTTCTTGGGAAAATTAATTTACTGTCTCTTGTTACTTAGTCACCTCTATAGCACCATTCTAAAATATTTAAAAATCCTTTCATTTATCATGGTATGAATAGGAATGATTCCCAAAATAGTGCGGTTTCTTGACAAGTGCTTAGTGATCAGACATGGTTATAAAATTAAGGTGATAAAAAAGCCAAAAAAAAGGGCCATACACATAATTGATAAGAGAGCGTGTGAATCATAAAAGGAGAATGTTATGTGCTTTTGTAACCTTATTTATGCAGATCTCACACTGTACAGCATTACAATAATTTCCTCTGTTTTTCATTAAAAAAAAAACACATTATTATTACAATGTTTTTTGTTATCTATCATATAAAAAAATCCTGTTACAGGGACGAAATATATTTAAATAATCTTCTAAATAATCTATCATCTAAAAAGCCTTCTGTCTTCACAAAACCATCTTCAAATGAGTGCAATTCATTTAACAAACAGTTAAAAATAGTGTACTGTTCTCACATGTAGTTTTAATTATGGGTGCATTCTGATATTGATAAAACATGAATTCATTTCTATCTAACAATAAACTTTCTTAATTATAATAATATATTGCTAATCATGATTGCTCATTTTATTTCTAAAACAATTTTGAACCTTTTTTCTTCAAATTATATAAATGACTTATTAAACCTGTACAGCAGTAAATTAGCAGTCTATTGTCATGAAATGGATGAACAGTTCAGACCAGGTCAGAACCTTAGATGACTATACAGAAAATCACTGTTAATTAAAATTAAAAATGTTCACGATAGCTACTGTGTTTTCGTCCAAATAATTATACGTGCACACACACCCAGACACGCACACATTCTCAGATCTGATTGTGACTGTTTAATTGCTAATTTTTGGCTTGCATCTCCAATTTTGTGATCAGTCACCTGAAACTGGAAATTTTGATCTCTAAACTAAAACAAAGAGAAGGAAATCCCCATTCATACATCAATTTGGAAAATAAGTCACTGAGAGAACAACAATGTCACATTCATTTTAGATCAACACATACACTTTGTAGCACAATGTTATTGCAAAACTACAGATCAAACAAAGATGTTTTATTATTATTTATGACTCTGCATTATGAGGAATATAAATGTATCAGTAACTATAAGCCATCAAGTGGTCTCAACATAACTAGCCCCTACTGAGGGACAGCTTAAGGTTACATTTTCAACCATTTGCAGTCTAATTGTGCTACTCACAATTTTTAATTCTCAAGATGAAAAAAAAGTTTGTGTATTCCTATATTTGATTTGATTTATTAGACAGAAAAAAAAATAAAAAAATAAAAGCATAACAAGATGCCATTACAATGACAATATACATAACAGAACTGTCAGAGAGACAAGTTACAAAACTTATTTCCATTTTGGTCCTCGTTGTAGTCTAATAAAGATTGCAAGCAAGCTACAGATGACTCAAGAGTACCTTGTACACTCAACCACATCTAAATACAAAATAAAATAAACACATTTACATACACGTCAAGATAAATATTCTGTAAGACTATATAAAAACTAATCTAATTAGCATTAAGTGATCATTCACCACATCATGCTTGATTAAAACAGTGATCTGACTGGCTTACCTTAATCTCAACTGGGAGTTTGTTCCATTCCATTGCTGCCTTGTACAAAAAGGTGTTTTGCCCAGAACAAGTCTCAAATACAAGGTACTATTTCTGTGGCACTGCCTCTAGTTGAGTAGCTGAGAGTTCCTAATAAGCTTACAATGATCTTTAAAATACTTTGGTAGAAGCACAATTTCACAAATCAGGTTTTTAAATTCAGCATGAAATTAAATGAATAGGCAACATTTTTGATCTTGTACATTTTTAACCAAAATATCATAACTTAAAGGAGAACTCCGGCAAACAATGAACCTTTGGTCTAATGAAAACATCGGTAAAGTCAATCGTTCTCTGAGATTTGTTTTCATGATAATCAGTTGTAAAGAGTTTTATCTCTAAAAACTGTTTAGTGTATAATGCTAGTAATGGAGGCATTGACTAAGTAAAAATAAATCTCTAGTTTATACCACTAACAAGGCTCAAAATAGCCCCACACTAACACAGTAACATAATGAGGGTCCATACATGCAAAACGAATCATTGAGAACTTTGTAAGTGTACAGACCGTTTAATAAGAAGATACTTTATTACTTTATAACTTTAACTACTTTATAAAGACAGTCCACTTTGTGTATACAGACAGGAGCCATCTTAGAAAATAGTCTTGATAAGTCGATCCACGAACGTCGTGCTGAGTGAGCTGAAGTTCAGCGAACGAACGGTGTACACTTACAAAGTTCTCAATGCTTCATTTTGCATGTATGGACCCTCATTATGTTACTGTGTTAGTGTGGGGCTATTTTGAGCCTTGTTAGTGGTATAAACTAGCGATTTCTTTTTACTTAGTCAATGCCCCCATTACTAGCATTATACGCTAAACAGTTTTCAGAGCTAAAACTCTTTACATCTAAATATCATGAAAACAAATCTCAGAAAACGATTGACTAGGTAGCCTACCAATGTTTTATTAGACCAAAGGTTCATTGTTCGCCAGAGTTCTCCTTTAAGGTAAAACGACAGTATGCTTGACTAATCCATATGTTGGTCCATTTATTTAGTCAGCAAAGTTTCGTTTATAGCTCCATCTAATCAACAACTTATGGATAGAACCATTTTTTCTCTTTCGATATCTATTTCACTTGAATATGTCACAATTCTAAGATCTGTCACTACTCCTGTTACATTGCAATTTTAAAAACTATTTAGACATGTCCCAAACATTAATAGAGCTAGCAAAATGGAATTCTTAATTGGATTCTAATCAACTATTATGTATGTATTCTTCCATGATGAAAAATTATCATTATGTTCACCTTAAACCAAAATGGGATGGCATTGATGGATCATATTGGATCATATTAACAACAGCAATGATAAATTATCAGAAAGTGCCCAACTCTACCTGTTTTGACCTAACAAATAGTGACCATTTTTGGAGAGAGAGAGAGAGAGAGAGAGAGAGAGAGAGAGAGAGAGAGAGAAGCACTCAGGGAAAGTGCCACCAATCTCTTAATCAAGTAATTTGGGGAATTTCCCAAAAACTACATCTCTGATACTACTGCTATCTTGGTTATAAAAGGAAACGCTGAAACAGAGAGGTTTTGTTTGAGATCCAGGGACAGCACCAGCTTCCTTGATGCTTCTTTACTCTGTTTGTATGAGGGGGAATGTTTCCATAACACTGATACACAGGTCCGCATAGCATCCTTACATAGTCATAGCTTAAGCTGCCACATAAATGTCAATACATCCTCTAAATATCAGGAGCTTAAGTGCAAAAATTACCCATTTTTGTGAGGAAAATTACAACAATCTGAGGGTATCAGGAACCAAATTAGTTTTAACTTTTTTTTCTACGTTTTAGCACTCTACAGCTCTTAATTTTAAGACAAGACTAATGTTATTTGCTATATTACTCAATTATATTCAATTACTAACCCTATAGCACACAACGTAAATCACAGAGATGTCTATGATGTCTGTATTTACATCATGAAAGATGTATTTTTGGTATTTGCTCATTCTGCAATATGTCTCAAAGACAGAGTCAAATTTAGTAAAACTATCAGGTGAGTAACTCTCACGTTCACTTGTTTACAGCATGTAAACAGGGTGACTGAACTTGATTTAGACTATATAAACATTTTGAGGAGGCTCTGAGAAGAGAAAGCAGCATGTTTAGCAGGTGGCATGAAGACAGCATTTTTAGTTGAAGCAAAATGATTGGCTGCTGCTGGCAAGACTGAGTTTGATTTATTTGTGTTTATTGATCATCGCAAACACAACCAAAGATATGCACAAACCACTAAAACAAGCTTGACAAATCATGAAGACTTTCTTAAAGGTCAACCCACACACATGTCCTCATGTAAACACAAGAGCATATAAACAAGAACCTACGTCATACAACTCACATCCAGGCATGACAAACTGTATTTGGTAATAAACTTTTGTAAAGTCAATTCATGTGTACATTCTTATCATGGTAAGATCATCAAAGACTAAATAAGTATTTGGGTGCGCCTTAAGATCAATCTTTTATAAAATACCAGATCAATATTTTTTAGTCTTCTTCAGATACAGCTATTCATGTTATTTAGTCAGTTTTAAAAAATAAAGGCAAAACCTTTCCATTATATTAAAGGGATAGTTCCCCCAAAAATTAAATTACTGTCATTAATGAATCACCATTTCCAACATCATTCCAACCCTCTAAGGCTTTCTTTCATCTTTGGAACACAAATAAAAATTTTTTTAATAAAATATTAGCAAGATTCGTACCACTTTAATGCTTCAAAAGGATTGTAAAACTAATTCATGTTAATTGTGTAGTTTAGTCAACATTTTCTGGAGTCTTGATCACTTTATATGATGAAACAGATTGAATTTTGACTTTTATTCAAATATAAACATTGATCAGCGAAAACAGAAGCTCAAACCGAACCTGCTTGACGGGGAGAGCAAACTTCATTGGATCTTGAGGAAGCTGAATTGTGCTAACACGAGAATGAACCTCATTGGTTCTCACACATCAAACGAGCAAGCCTGAGCTTCTGTTTATCACAACTGATGTGTAGGTTGCTGAATGTTTATATGTGAATAAACGCCTAAATTAAATTTGTAAATAAAGCGATAGAGTCTCTTCAGAAAATTTTGACTAAACCGCTCATTTCATATGGATTAGTTTTACAGAGATGTCCCCAAAGTGGTAGTTGCGTAGCTGACATTATTACAATTATATTAATTTGTGTTCCAGAAGATGAATGGAAGTACAGTAATGAGGGAGAGTAATTAATAACAGAATTAAAAATTAGGATTGAACTACCCTTTAAGAGCTGGGGATGACAGGGATGTTTTTTGACCTTTTGCATAGGTTAAACCGATCTATATGTGTAGGAGACAGCTGTCTAATTGCTGGATTTCTTACGTCTCCCTGAGGCTTAGGCGAAATGGGTAAATCAGTCATAAAACACTTGTGGAAAAAAATGTTTTTGAAGTGCATCATTCTGGAAGTGTTGTCATATTTCATGACAGTGATACTGGGGCTAATATGCGGTATTGGCTAATGATCATCATAGTTCATGCACATAGTTCACCCAAAATTAAACATTTTGTCATTAAAAAATATTCTCATTCTCATGTTTTTTTAAACCTGAGATTGAGATTTTCTATTCAGTGAAAGCAGGCAAGAGCTTTCAAGTTTTGTTCAAAACACAAAAGCACCATAAAAGTGGTGCATATGACTTGTGAGCTATTACTCCATGTCTTCTGAAGCCATATAATATCATTGTGTGATGAACAGATTAAAATGTATTGACTCATCATTCATTGAGGAAGCACAACAATGATGGGCACTCTTGAAACAAAGATTTGAAAACTTTTGTTTCTAACCACAGTAGCTCAGAGCGATGCCAAGTCACGTGATTTCACCAAATGCTTGTACTTTCTGATGAGTTCAACACATGAACCAGGGTTGAACATGTGGTTTTAACAGATCTCAGGTCAGTTTTTGTAATGTAGGTTAAGTTTTAATGAATTTAAATAATTATGCATGATAGTTTGTGATAGTTAATTGTCATTCATTAAGTTTTTAACTGCTAAAGTCTTGCCTAAAACACAAAACAATTTAAATTAATAAAATAACACAAATAAAACAGACACTTTATATTAAATTTTTTACTTAAGGATTTAGATTATAAAAGGAGTGCAAAAAAAGCACTGCAAGGGGTGTAAAATCCATATCCCAATGCTCTTTGGATGTAGAGCATGTCTCTGTTTGCATGTCTCTGTCTCCTCAGTGCCAACACAAGCCCCTATTGGCAACTCCTAACCACTTGAGAGACCTCTTGAGCTGTCTTCAATAACTGGGAGAGTAAGAGTGATTCTTAGCTTTAAGACATTTGATAAACTGCTTTTATTCTTAAAGGGACACTCCACCCATTTGCATTAAGATTTCCATTGTTAGAAATCCAGTCATACTATTGAATGGTTGTGCAATACTCTCTTTAATTTTTCCCTGAGATGAGAGAAATCTGCTATTTACCTTTTTCACTTCCTCCTAAAATTAAAAAATCGTCATTTTACGTCATTGTAGGAGAAAATGTAGGGGGGATTTCTGTAAAGACTATGCTTCAGATCCCACCGTTTTAAACCCACTCATAGGGGGTTGGACCTAATGCGCTAACAGTCCTATCACAGATCAGTGCCAGTGAGTTTGATTTCTCTGACAGAAACAATTCGAAAATATGGACAGAAGGTGCTGAATACGCAGACCGATGCATTATGGATAGGGTTGGGTACCGAAACGCAGTGCCAATAAGGAACCGGTTCCGACGTAAGCCGTAATAATTTCTGTTCCTGAGTCTCTGTGTCATGAGGCGCACACACGCAAAGTCTCTCGCTTTGTATACGGTTATATACTATACGGTTTGGAGCACAGTCTGATCTGTCTCGCATGTACGCTCTTGCTCACTCACTCTAAATTCCGAGAGATTTTATCTAATTTGCGGGCATCAGGGAGCCGTTATCAATATGCGGGAGACTCCCAAAACGTCTGATAGCTAGAGGATTACTGAAGATGCAGAAGACAAAACGCTCCAATGTTTGGCTGCATTTCACATGTAAAATTAGCCTACGCATCAGAGTAAAGGCCAATTCATACTTCTGCGTCGAGGGTACGCCATAGTGTATGACGTTGGCTACGCACGTAGGCGACGCCGTTGTGAGCATTTATACTTCTGCGTTCAGGTCTTGGTTGCTCTGCAGTACTGCTCAGAAACGCTAGTTGGCGGCGGAGGGTTTTAATGTTCCACTGTGTTTAGATTCCTTGCGGCTAGGTTACTACAAGCAATAGCGACTGAAAGAGAGTGGATCATGTTGGATTTGGAGCTTATTGAGGTGGAAAAACAGTTCATTTTAGTGAAATTCCTAAAACTGAAAGGCAGAAACGAGAGAAGATGTCGGAGGAGATGGTACGTGTGGAAATGCGTGAGAAGGTATGTGCGGAAATGCGTAGGAGGAAATGCGATGCTACCAAGCCGACCAATCACGATCTTGCGGTCCGCGTCGTCGCGACGTGTAGTTACATTTTTGAGGAGGTGCACGTCAGACTACGGCGAAGGGTACGCGGTATGGGACGCGTCTGTGCGTATGCTACGCCGTACCTACTGCGTGCACCCTACGCAGAAGTATAAATTGGCCTTAAGTGTGGTGATTGTCTGAAGCACATATATAATCACACCAATCCATTGGCTGATGGCGCAGACGCCGCCTTGACGCTCTTACAGTCGTCATATTATATTAGCGAGCATTATCTGATTTCATTGTGTGAAATGATTTCCAGGCGGTAGCATAGAGTGGAGCTCAACTCTAGTCTACATTGATGGGCGGAGTAGTGGGAGTGGCCTGCGAAGCTGAGCATTGCAATGCACTATGGGGATTGTTGTTTACAATCCACAAGCACTGAAAAGTCATTTTCTGACTTATGGGCCAAGAAGGACCCAAATTAGAAATGTATGATACTATTCTACTACATATGACCCACTTTCATTCATGTCTCCACTGGTGGAATTACTCTTTAAGTTTGAAAGTAGGAAGCCCCAGACCAGACTCATGGAGAGCTAACATTACATAGAGAGTTGATCATGTCGAGTTTAACGATGAAAAACAACTTAAATTTAGTTTTATCACAAGAAGTAGCCTTGGAAATTCTATAAAAATAATTTTGAATGTTTGAGAACAGTTTGAACAGAGTAACAGTTTTCTTTTTGAGAGAAAAATCCCTTTAATCCCAACAGCCCTAATACGTTTTTGTTACTATGGGTACAAACAACTGATAAATGACAACTTGCAGTGTAATGAAGTTTATCTCCATGATATTTGTATCTGTCTTCAGTTTAATGTCGAACAGGAAGTTGTTGCTGTGCGTGTACTGTCACCTGGTGGTGGAGTAAAGAGACCCTGCATGAGTCATTTCTTTTTCTCAGCAGTGAGAGAGAGGACCTCAGACAAAAGAATAATAGAAAAACTATGAGTGTGAGAAAGTTTACAAAGTAAATGACTAAGATCGGATGTGTTAGAACGGGAAAGTGAACCATCGTGTTTCCCTTGCGTAAGCAGTGAGCAGAGCCACTGGATTCCACAATGAATCGGCTAGTTTTGATGTGACAGATGAAAGGTCATTGTTCATGACGCTGGTTTGAGTGTGTTATGTGAAGTTGAACACCATACAGGTAGGCTATAACGCACAGCCTAATGATGTGCTCCATTCTCTCCTGCGCGGTTATTTTGTTTGTGTTAATCCAGTAGTCTGTGGTTTTTCTTCTTTTTTCAATCAAAGGCCTTAGAAACTCTTTAATTTGTTTCACTGAAATGTCATTATTTTATAAAATACATTAAAATAGAATATAATAATATAATCTACTGATATCTGCAAAAACTTTAAGGCGTAAATCATGTTTATGTTGTGTTTAATGTGCAGGTCATGTTTATGAACTGACTATGCATTTTAAATTTGAATTCTATTCCTGAAACAGTATCCTGAATTAAAAAGTAGAATTCAAATAGAATCAAATTCAAATAAATTTCTACAATGAAAATAAAAGATTATTTATTATTAAATGTATTTTTCGGTATATCTACTTCCACAGAGCTTCATCACCTTTCAGACAATTGCATAAAAAGTTGAGAGGTGTTTTACTACTTTGCCCCTTTGTTGTAACCAAAATAATGCAGGAATACCTGATTTAGTCCTACCCATCACCCCCTACACATTGTGTTGGATGCTAAAAAGAGCATACAAGACAACAAAGTCCTCTAAGCGATAATTCCAAATCCCCAATAAGTCACCCTCTCCTGTACTCTACAAAGTCCCATGTTATACTTTTGACCCTGTCTGGGTCTTTGACCCTCTCTTTCCCTAACTTCATAATTCTTGGGTTTTATCTGCTTGCCATGAGCAATGGAACGCTAAAGAGACATTGAGTAATAATTTCCTGGTAAGGATGTTATGAAAGCCAGCATGGGGTCTCCTGTAGACACATATTGTCCAACGATATTGCGTATATAAATGAGTGTTTTCTCATTCTGGCCAGAGGAAATGAGGAGCCTTTGTGGAATTCTTACTCTAACGCAATCTCAGGCATTCAGATCATTCATTCACTGTAAATGGAAACGTGGGCGTATGATAAGACAGAGAGATGTGACTGGGTCATTGTGATGCGGCCTCATTCATTTTGAAAAAGCAGAAAATAGAAACTGCACTGTAGTCTGAGTCAGTGGTTTTCATATGTTGATCAGGTTGGGAAACATAAGACTTTGATGTGCATACTGGCTTGCATGTAGATGCTTGTAAAAAGGAAATGGGAGTGTTTCCTCTATTGTTTCAAAAGAGGGCACGCCCAATTTTAAAAGGGATAGTTCCAGAGCCGGACAGTATCGGAGTACATTTACTTGAGTACAGTACTTAAATGCAATTTTGAGGGATCTGTACTTTACTAGAGTGTAATTTTTAGGGAGTACTCCTTAAGTAGATTTGAGAGGGAAATATTGTACTCTTTACTTCACTACATTTCTATCTGTAACGTGAGTACGAGTTACTTTTTAAAAAAAAAAAGGAAATAAGAAAAATCTCACACCCTCAATTTGTTGTTAACCTCTCAAACGTGATTGGATTTTGCAAGCGCCATTGATTGGGACAGCCTATCAGCAATCACCTTCAGCTTTCCCGCCAAAGTCAACTCCAATGTCAGATTTAGATAAGAGACGAAACCATGGACGAAACAATGGATAAAGACGCAGCAGGTCCATCCCGTGAATGTGCCAACCCGTGTCCACTCCCCACCTCGCTAGACTATTTAAATTTTCTGAATATTCTTAAAAGTTACATAAAGCAACATGGTAAAAAGATGAAAATGACTTGATTTTACTTTCAATTCCTTTTACATTCTCCAAGGTATTGACATTAACAATTTTCATAACTCCATGTAGGATGTTTCTGTCCATAAATGTAAGCACTATAGGCAGTAGTAATGCAATATTTTTTCTTGCATGTAGGATATATTTTGTGAAGAGATCTAGTAAAGATCTTTAGGCTACTAGTAAAATATGTACAAGTTTATGTAAAAATAGCACTTTAACTAATGTAAGTGACAGGAAATGATATCCTGAATCAAACCACATAGCATCGCGTTCTTCCTCTGAGCTTCAGAGGCTGAGGTAAATTCAAAGCTTTTTCCTTCAGCGCAAATTACTCCAAAAATGATAAAGTCAATTGGTGATGTTTACATGTTCACATGGATGATTACCACATAGCCTCCGCTTCGCCTTTAATAATGAGCTCAGAGGGCAACCACTGTACCTCTAGTTGGCTTTATTTGGATTACGTAATCAGAAAATTATGAAAACATTTCTTTAGACATTTCTCTGAGGTAAGTATTGGCTGAGTTTCAGAAAGTTGTTTTGTAACTTTTTGCTGTTCATTGGGAGTGTATGCAAATAACATTTTTAAATGATGTTGTAATGAATTGACTGTATGACCTAGAAATGACAGAGTAATTTAAGTTATTTCCACTGTTATCAAGAAACAATGCAAGGGATCACACACACATTCGTATACACTTCTCATATGTGCTCTATACAATATTGACAACAAATATAAGTCAACAAACAGTATAAATAAACTTTATTGTTACTAATTTGCAAAGCAGTATATAAGGGGCCTGTACTATGATGGTAGTCTGAACAAACTCAGGGTTACAGGATTAAGTTTTAAAGTTGACAAAACCAAACCAATCCAACCAGGCTTTGTTGGTACCATGATGCTGATCTCTAGACTTTCTCAATCAACTCAGGCTTTGATACTTAGGAGTTTAGGTGTGACATCAGTAGCGATCAGCCAATCACATGCTGAAAAGAGTTAAACTTCTTCAAAACTGCATTAAAATTCAGGTTCTCGCGAGAGAAGCAGCGCAATTCCCTTATTAAATAAAAGTATTAAAATATTAAGAATTTAAACAAATTACACAGCAAGAACAATATAGCTGTCTATGAAAGAGGACAACTAAAAGAAAAATTCTCACTACTGTATATCAGTGAAAGTAAAAGTTGTGAAGTTTATACAGTTGATAGGTATAGAGAGAATTGAACATTTAAGTCACATGAAGTAATTTTATATCTATTGATTCTAAAGCGTATTTATATTACCTTTATATATTTATTCATTTTCAAATCTGTGTAATAATAATTTATAAACTAAAATCTAATAATATGATAAAATAATTTTAAATCAGTACAAATATATTTATTCTGAATAAGCATTACTAAAAGCCTGACAATTTATTGTTTAAAGTCGTGTGTAGTGACCTTTAATTTGGAGCAGAAACAGATAGAGTGACTTTATCGCATCGGACATGTCACTTTCACAGCTGGTTGGTCCAAGTTCCAGGTTAACTGTGGCAATGAACAATGCTAAAAGCCAAACCACTTTCATGGTGGTTGAAAAACCCAGGGTTGCGGCCGAACTGAAACTGAAACTACCTGGCTAGCCACCTAAACCAGCTTCATGGTATAGGCCCCATATGAACTCTTAATCTGCATGATAATCTGCTTTCATTTACTGTTTAATAAAAAAAATAAAAAAATAAGAAATAAAAATCAAACACAGACATAGACATACACAGACATTTTTAATACAGTGAAGACCATGCATTTTGTAGTTTTTACATTTGGTTATTACATTTCTGGTACCTTTAACAAATTTCTGTAAAAAATATTTGTGTTATATTGCATTTGTCCAGTTGTCTGCTTCTTTTCTTATTTTTAACAATTTAAAATTTTAGATAAATTATCTCTATCATGAAATATATTGTTATTGTGAAATAATAATTATGTACATACTGCCCATTCCTCAGCAGGGTAAGCAGACCCTGCAGGGCCAATGCGGGACAACCGTTCAGGAAAGAAGAAGAAGCCCACCCACCTAAAACCTGCAGTCACAACTCCCTGATGATGGTGCCATGGCAAGCCCTGATAGGTATCCTAATGGGGTTTACCTACATTTACACCACACCCAGTTACAATGACAACCCATTTGAAATACTGAAGGGGGTGGCGGTGTGCATTCTCACCTGCTGGTGATCCCAATATGGGTGTGCCTCTCCATGAGCAGAAACGAAGCCACTTTCACCCTCGAATGACTAATAACTTACAGTTCACCTCCCACACTTTCGGTTTGTCAAACCACTGTTTGATCAGCAGAGATATTCCCTTTAGTCATTGACAGGAGACAAATACAGAAAGTGTGATTAAAACAGAATCATTCCTCTGTTGACTGTTCATTTCAAGTTGTAGATGAATGTATTACATTTAATTACATTAATAAGAAATTTAAAGGAGAGGAAAATAAATAACTAGTGGCACATGTCTTCATAAACCATATGGTTTAAATACAATTGTCATGCATTTTTGAAAATAATTTAAATAATAATATTACATAATTTTGTTTATAGTCAAAGAATGACTTTTTGTGTGTAAAGCTACACTGTGTGATTTTTACCCCCATCTAGAGGTGAAAAGGTATATGACCATCCAGTGAATATTAGTTTCATGTTCCTCTCAATTCCGATTTCATTTTTAACTCCTATCGGTGGCCAATGTAGTCCAAGATTAACATGGCTTCCAGTTCGACCTTCGTCCATGAGTGTTAACTGAAACGTAAACGCGAAAGGTGAAGCTCTGAATTAACGGGTATGTCCCTCTTTGGCTAATGTACTTTCAAGATGGAAGGGCATACATGGCGACTGACATTAGAACCCCTTACCCATATGTATTTTCAATGGCGTATTATACACTCATGAGAATACTTATTACTTGAACGAAGTAAATATACATTAATGGAGCACATATATTTTTGAAAGAAGTGTTTTTAGCTAAGAATAAACTAAAGAGTTGCACAGTGTAGCTTTAAGTAATCAGATGTGTCATATCAGTGACTATGAGTTAATTAAATGTGTTTGTGATGTCAGTAGGAAGGATACAGCTAAGTTCATATGTATGTAATTATATTACTGTCTTGATTTATATTTGTTATAACTACATGAAAAGTCTCTCATCTCAGGGCGTCATATAAGGATGTTTTGTCACGTGCTTCTGGCGTTTCTCTTAAATCCGATATCCATTCATTCATTTTGATGTTCGAGACTTCACGAACAGTGGATACACAGAACAAAGCAAGACAACCATTTGAGCCTATAAAACTTGAAAACTCTGTTACTTTTTTTAAAAGAGAGGGATCGTTTTGCTCTGATAAGACCTTATTCTATCTTCTGAAATCTTTCAAGCCTCTTTGAACAATTTGCTACTGAAACTGTCTTTTGGACCTTGAACCGTTGGTTCCCATAGAAGTCCATTATATGGAAAAATCTGAAATGTTTCATCAAAACCCTTAATTTCTTTTCGACTGAAGAACGAATGACATGGATATCTTGGATGACATGGGGGTGAGTAAATTATCAGCAAAAGTTTTTTAAAAGTGAACTTCTCCTTTAAACGTGAATGTGTGCTAGGTATCAGTTAGAGACAGTTAGGCTGAAAGAGATGAGTGTTGTTTTTTTGCACTAATAAGGCCAATCCTATTTATACCATCTGTGCGTTTACATTCAACGTGATGAATTTAATGAGTTCTTTCTGAATTAAAGCATTAATTTCTTAAAAAAAAAAAATATGTGTATTTTTTATTATAGTAGAGAAAAAATAGAAAGAGAGATAGGGCTAAATTAACCCTTACAATCACTACATCAGATCCCAGTGTTATCTTTTTTAGCAACTTTAGTTACATTCTGGCTCACAGTCACCAGCGTTAGAACTATTAAAAATATTGCAGTGTCCAAAACACTTAAAATATATGTTATCCCTCTAAATAAGCCGGTAGATGCTTTTCCTTTAATTTCAGCATAATTTTTTTCACATTTTTCCTCATTCTTCCCCACTTTATTCACAACATCATCCTTATACTCTTGTACTCTTACTACTCTCCTCTCTCAGCTATGGTACCTTTATCATTGGTTGTCTAATGTCTAATTACTGCACTTAAATCCTCTTAAGATCCCAGTGCTATTTCTGCACCATAGTTGCCCAAAGTATCTTGACTTAAAGCTTCTTTGTGCCCTCCCCATGCACACTCAAAAAAAGCACGAAGGACAAGCCGACGGTGGAAGTGACCACATAACAGCTCACGGAAGGCTAGCTCACTGAAGGGACGTACTCGGACGGTGCATACAAGGTGAGAAGGCAAACGTTTTGATTTTGCAGGTTATAACTGATTTACACATACAGTTACAGAATTTTTAAAGTGTATTCAGTTTCATGCCTATATGCATGTAATATAGTCTTAATTTCCTGTTTGTTTTGTTTTACATTTTTAAGTCAGAGTGTTATTTAACTAAAGTCCATGTAATAGGCCGGAACATATTTTTGATGAGCTATACGGTAACAGCCATATAGATTGCATGAAACTTTAAAAAAAACACTTACTTATTTACACATTACAAGTTACAGCAGAATTCCTGTTTTTTAATCTAAAGCAAGCCTTGGAGCCGGCTTTTTAAGCGGTTAGCTCATGCTTTGATGTATTGTAGATAACAGTGTTGTCTATGGTATATTTATCTTAGAAAAGTATGCAAACTGCATGATTCAACAAGAGTTAAAGATTCAGATCAGTCTGAAAGAAAAACATTAAGAAAGACTTTGATAAGGTAAAGAAAGAATCAATGTGGCTAGAAATATTATTGGAAAGCCTGATTTTCTATCATCAAATTTTAACAGTTTTTGAGGAACTCAAATTTAATGTTCAATAATCATAAATGTTTAAACACTGAAAATGTGGATTATTGTGACATGCACTTTATGCATGCTTTTAAAAGATAAGAATATCTTAGACTGATAATATCATGCCTGTTCAATGTTTCATGGTATTTTAACCCATAAACAGTAATCTGTGAAGCTCAAAACAACTGTCATAGTTTTAAAAAGATAGAAAACTGAAGCAACCTCCAAAGCAAATGTTGCCAACTGTAGCCGACTGAATTACATCATAGCTGTAATCTCAATTAGCAATTGTGATTTACTGAGAGTAGTGAAAGGTTCTGTACTGCGGGGGCAAAATGAAGACGCTGAAGCTCTAGTATTAAGCTGTTAAGCTTCTGCGGTGACATCCATGCATTTGAAGTGGGAAAAACAGTTTAATGTCTGAACACGAACAATTATCTACATTGGTCATTTTAATATTGGCATTAAGGTGGTATGTAAGAGTGTTATGTAATGTCTATTATTGGTAATGCTTGTAGAATCAAATTAAAAAGACTAAAGCAAGCTACTCTAAATCCAATTTAAAGTGTCAGGGTTGAAATGGATTTGATGCATGTCCTAAATGAATTCGAGGACAGTTAATTTGTCATTCCATGACATCATATCAACTGACGTCCAAACAAAATTGGATCATGGGGAACTGCATCTCCTGACTCCTGATAAACCTATTTCTTCCAAGAAAGAGTGATCAGGTTCGACGACACAGAGACACTGTCCACATGCTAACTTAAGTAGTTTACATGCTACTTCTGAATGCCTTTAAAAGCCTGAAAATAACTGTTTATGTCTTTTGTTTTCTTTGTTAGGAACAAGATAGTCAGAGATGTATATATTTTGCTACTTTTGTTGAAAAATTCTAAGAATTTGATTTATTTTGAATAGATGTGATAAAGATTTAATGTTTTCCCATAGATAATCAACAGATACAAATGTCTGACAGAATGGTGGACGAGGAACCAGTGATAGTAACTCACACAGGTCAGTATGGCTCTTATTGTTTGCGAGAAACTGGTAAAGTTAACGTGTCATTGGGTAGGGGAAGTGATCTTATGAATCAAAAGCATGCAGAAAATACATATAAATTGAACCAGGGTTTTTGAAACTCAAGTTTGTGATAGAACTGCAGGGAGTTTGTGAGTTGATGAAAAGCTAATAATTAATGAAATTATTAAAAATGTAAAAAGAAATTAGATCATTTAAAAATAGACCCAATCAAAATAAAATGCTTAAAACGCTTGACCATTTACCGACATCAGAGAATCATGAACATGTATTGTTGTTCATGATGTATTGTTAAATAATTTAATGTATTGTTAAATATGTATTGTTAAATAATTGTTAAATGTATTGTTAAATGTATCGTTAAATAATTTAAATATTAACTTAAAATCTCAGAATATATTTAAAGGGTCACTCCACCCATTTGCATTAAGCTTTCCATTGTTAGAAACACAGTTTTACCATTGAATGGTCGTGCAACATTCTCTCATTTTCCCCTGAGACGAGAGAAATCTGCTATTTACCTTTTTCACTTCCTCCTACAATGACGCAAAAATCACCATTTTACGTCATTGTAGGAGGAAGTGTAAGAGTGGGGGATTTCTGTAAAGACTACAATCACTAGATCTCACTCTTTCAAACCCACCCATAGGGGTTGGACCTAATGCACTAACAGACCAATCACAGATCAGTGCCAGTGAGTTTGATTTCACCAGCAGAAACATTTTGAAAATATGGACTAAGGTACTGAATTCGCAGACGGGTGCATTATAGAGGATTGGGATTACACATAGTGTCAACCATCTTTTTTGGAAGCTAAGCTAGCAATCTCTTGTACTGTGGAGAAAGCTGAGTAGTAACTTTAGGGGTTACCATCCTCTTTTTCCAGGACATGTCCGGCCGTCGATGTCCAAGATTCGGCTTTTGCTTTCTGCAGTCTCCATACATTGTTTACATGCACACCTTTTGTGTCAATCTAACTGAATTCATTCTGATTGGTGAATCTGAATGTAGTGTTTACATGAACGCTAAACAAGTGATCGGTTGATGTGCGTTTGAACATTGCTAAGAAAATTCCTGCTTCTCGCTGAGACATACGAGACCGGTAAAGTACGTCATACAGCTGTCGCTCATCGGTAATCACGTCACTGGCCTCATGTCGTACTTCACACGGCCCTCACTGGTCCTGCTCACCACAGTAAACATGATGAATGGTGACTGTAGAACGCAAAAGCCGAGTGCCGGACATTTGGGTCGATCTCCAAAGCACATTTTCAGGCAGACTCATCACGGAGACTCACTAGTAGCCTAGACTTGTTGTTTAACTCCTGCGCTCTGTTGCCGGTCAGGCGTGGCCTCCTAGAGCAGCGAAGCAAGTGCATTCTGGGAGTTGTTGTCTTTCATTCACATAAACCAAAAATACATTTTCTCTTTTTTCAGTCTAGAAAGCTCCAAATTCAAAAATAATTTCACATTTCTTCTACATAAATTACCCATTTTAAATACACATTCATCTTTCCTGTGGTGGAGTGACCTTTTAAGGTTAAAGAGGTTTACCTGTCAAAAAAAAAGTTTGGAAATCCCATTGGAAATACCATTACAACATGGTATTCTTGTGTATAAATCAAAGATTAGTGCACACATTGAAAAACAAATTGTCCATTACCGCTGTCGTAAATAATTTAGCCTACCGTCGCACACACACGCACTAGCTGTTTATCCAGCACCGGCTTTAGAATGAACGATGTCCACAGACAAGGTAGAGTATGTTACATGATTTCATAAAAGGATGATGTATTGCGACATTAGAAAAGAAGAAAAACTAAATAATGATTACTGTAACGCTTGACGTAAAGCAGTCGGAATTATTTAGGTTTTTTTGTGCTCGGGTTACTACCCAAAACTCCCGAAGTTCCGTAGTGCCAGTAAAAGCAACACAGACCCCGTCAGGCTACGACAGAAGTGACTTTAAATTTCTGACAACCACTTATGAAGAACCACTGATAAGATTTTGGAAACATTATTTTAAGGTAAAAAATGTTACATAGTGTTGCTTTAACCATAGAGACAAAATACATTTCTATAAAATATGTCTGACCAGACCTGAACTGATATCATCCATTATTGAAACTGAAGTGACTATAGTAGGCTATATAGCTTGTCTTTATAGTTGGCAGTCTACTGATGTAATCTAGTTCATTCATTTATGGCATTTCCTTCTCCAACCATCTCTAGGCCCAAAAGGTGTCATCAATGACTGGCGTAAATTTAAATTGGAGAGCATGGACCAGGAGGTTCTGCCACCCAGCAAGAGAGAGCTGCTAAGACAGATGTCGTCCCCTCAGAAACCCAAAGACACTTGTGTGGGTGGATTGAATCGCAAGGTTGCCCCTTTTGAATATGATTTCCAAACCAAAAAAAATACCACTTTGGAGAACAAACTATGGATTTCTCAATTAGGTTGTAAAGTGGGATCAAAGTTTCTTTACATGAAAAAATAGTTCCTCACAAGGTCTTTGGCATCAAAATCTGAAACCCCCTAATTTAATGGATTTGCTCCCAAATATAAATGCAGTTACTCTCAAAACTCTGCAAGCTTTAAATTTCCCTCATTTTCTTTTCCTTTCCAGATGAGTGCACAGGAGTATGAGTTAATAAGGAAGATGATGAAAAAAGTCTGCGCAAGTACCGCAAGCAATGCATGCAGGAGATGCACTGAGCATCTGAGCTTCGGGCCCAAATTCGAGACTGTGCACGACCTTGACAGTGGCGAGGCCTTTCTAGAGGTCATTGAGAAGGTAGCACCGGCTCACAGTGGGTGGTGGTGCACATCTACAAAGATGGAGTGAAGGGGTGCGATGCGCTGAACAGCTGCATGGATTGCTTGGCCTCTGAATATAACACTGTTAAATTCTGCCGCATCCCTTGCAGCCGCCACCGGAGCTGGCGAGCGTTTCTCAGATGACGTTCTGCCTACCTTGTTGGTGTACAAGGCTGGAGAGCTGCTGGGGAACTTCCTGGCTATTACGCAGCATTTCAACGAGGAGTTCTTTGCTACTGACGTAGAGGTCTTCCTCAATGAATATGGACTGCTGCCAGTGAAGGATTGTGGCGGTGGAGCTGAGGAGGATGAAGCAGATGTGAGAGTGATGAAAGATGGCAGAAAGTAAGAATGGATGAAATGAATGGGAGGAATCTGACAAGAATAAGTTTCATTATTCTTCAGTTAACATGATGAGATGCATGCGTTTGCACACCGGATTAGAGAAAACTATAAATGTTTTATACATTTTAAAAGCTACATGAATGGAATTAAGTCAAGAAAGATAATGACATATTAATTAAACGATCATGTTTCCTCTTTAGAACTGCACGACTGAAATAGATAAGAATGAGTTAGTGTCTAATGCACATATGTATGGAATTGCATGTAGCAAAATATTATGCAAAGAATGGCCCAGGATTGTTTTTAGAGCTCTTTCTTCAGAAGCAACAAAACATTATCTTTTCTAATGGCTTCTTAAACTATGCATGCCCATCTTTTTGATTTTCATGAGGTTTAAGCAGTTTCCTGAGAAAAAAATTGATTGTTTTACTTTTGGTTTGCATGCACAGACAGTCTTACCATAAACTGGTTTGGCTGAAATTTTGCATAAACCTGGTGGTTTTTAATGTAAATTGTATTTTTTTAGGCATACGTAAATAAATTCAAATGGAAGCGTTCAGCATTCTATAACCTATATTATATAGCCTGTATTAAAGATTTAGTGAAAAAAAATGTAGACCTCAAATAGAATTTATTACCTAAATACATGCTCCACTTACCGACAAATTACATGTCATTTCAAAAAAAGCATTTGAAGAACAGAATCAATCAAGAAAGCAATAATGTAACATTCCAAAGAATTCGCACCTTCCTTTAATGTGGTTTGTTAAGCGAAGACTGCACTTGCTGAAACACAATCACTGGAACTGACTTTACTCTGACCTGCATATTCAACGTTCCATTTTATATTAAAAGAATAAATCCAGAATGCACATTTTCCGATAATTGTCCCATAATTTGACATGTTCTAATTATGTATTTATGAGAATCTTCCATTGAGTTGAGTTGTACAGTAATGGGAAATTGATTTAGTTGAACTCCATGAACCATGGGTTATGGAGAAGTGAGCCAGCAAAATACGTGTGCTACCGTTTTAAAACTTAATATACTAAAGAAGCCAGGGCTTTTCAGAGTGAACACAGTTACACCGTTGTTTTAAAATGGGTGGGTCTGTAGAGTTAACAACAATCAATAGATGACTACCATATTGTCAAGCTTCTATGACTGGGTTGTAACTTGACTGATTTCAACTTTAATGCACTGCCGATGACGCTTTAAGCTTGAAGTCGACTCAGTCGCTGGTCATGGCCTATAAAGGGTGCAACAGGATAAGAAATCTTAGAAAGTCCACTTTAAAGCTCTGTATCAAACAGTTAAAATGACGAATAAATGCATACTCCGAGAGTGCTCCATAATATGTTTAATTAGGCTTCTATCTATATGCTCAAAATTTATCGGGAGAATACACATTTTAAACAGCTTAATAAATCAACATTAAGCATTCAATTGCACACACACTCAGAAGCTTGTATCGCTCGCAGATCGCGTGCACAGGGAGAAACATTCAGCAGTGCAGACAAGTTGTCAACACTGATCTGTGATTTATCAATAAAATAGTATGGAACTGAAAAGTTCAAGCGTATATTTATGAGTAACTAAAACTCACATCTACTAGAGAGAGGCATTCATATGAATGTTTACTGTGCTACTTTACCTGTAGCCTATCTGATTTAGAACGAGCAGTAATCTGTGAAGACTAATGACCAAAAGACAAAATAACGGATAAAAGTAAGCCGTTATGTATAGCCTTGTGTTTAGCGCTGTGTCAACATAGCTCTGCACATGGCAATCCGCATTTGAGTTCTCGGCTCGAGATTCAGGCTTATTTGTTCATTAATGACGTCACGAACGACGGCTTCGACTTTCATCCTGTGCTTTCATCACACAAACGTCGACTTAAAAAAAAACCCTAGTGTGCGGTAGTGATCTTTTTTGATCAGCTTAGTCAAATAATTAGTGGATTTGAAGAAATAATTTTGATCTGTGTCAAAATACGGGCTGAGTTTTTTATTTCACCAAAGTTCAAAACAAATTCAACAGCAATTGCAAAGAATTGCATGAGCTTGTGGGGTCGCTGAGCAATGTTTTCCCCTGTCTGTTTCATATTTGAAAAAAACATGCAAACCAATTTAAGACTAACATATTTTTTCTTGAGGGCCAAGCCATGCAGACACACCCACAGATGGCCTGGAGGGTTTGGTGATTTTGTGGTAACGTACTGTATTGTGTGTCTATGCGAAGCTCTTGCTATATTTGTCGATGAGGTTGTCTGTGCTTCACGAGAACATGTTCTGACATACATCTGCACTTGACACCATATTTGCTTCCATCCTCTCTGCATGCGGTGAAGGAGTAGCCCAAACATCCAAGTCCTCGTCTGGACTTAATTCCTAAGACATGTTGTTACGGGTTCATGGCTCAGACACTTAAATATTTAAAGATTAAAAACTCTATGGATACTATAGGTTAAGCAAAGTAGCTTGCATATAGAAACAATATACATATCTGCTTGTGTGTGTATAGTATACAACAGATCCAGATGGAAATAAAACATCTAATATAGCCGAGTTTGTATAATTTGTATTAATATAATCCACTTTCACATACAGTTCTGACACAAATAGGCTATTTACATATGTCACTGCCGTAACAGTGATTAAGCAGTTAGATAAGCAGCACTGCTGTGCTATTTATTTTCTGTGGTTTTCACAAAGATCTTCTTCAGTATGTAACAGCCTGTAATTTAGGCCTGGAACTCTGAAAGGATTGTTGTAATACAGGCCTAAGGTTAATTGTGTTTTGTATTATTTCAAAATAAACGCAAGGTCAAAGAATACATGCCTAATATGTTATGCTTTTCATGGGTTTTGTATAGCCTATATTAAAGGGGAGGTTGATTATGATTTCACTTTTTTTAACTTTAGTTATTTGTTGCTGTTTGAGCATAAACAACATCTGCTAAGTTGCAACGCTAAAAGTTCAAAGCAAAGGGAGATTTTTTCTTTTAAAGAAATCGCTTTTTAAGGACTATAACAAACGATATGGCAAGCCGCTTAAATTGTACCCAGCCTTACTCATCGTAATTTCATTTTTACTAGTAAGAATTCAATTAGACAGCTTTACAATTCAATTTGTACTAGTAACAATTACAATTATTGAGCTCTCTAATTCGATTCTTACTAGTAAGAATGTAATTTCAGAGCACTTTCATTTAATTACAGGCCGTCAAGTATCAATCCCTCTGGGTGCCTACGTGGTATTGATAAAGTTCTCAAATTTAATCAAAAATATCTTCATTTGTGTTCCGAAGATGAACGAAGGTCTTACGGGGTTGGTACAGCATGGGGTGAGTAATTGATGAATATTTTGTTTCATCATAATTTAATGATGAAATTAAAATTTTTCATCATTAAAAAAATTGGGGAATTTAAATTAATTAATTTAATTTAAATTTTTGGGTGAACTAACCCTTTAAGTTAGCCTGACTTCGTCATACTCATATTCTATTGAGAATATGAGTCTGAATCCGCTTAATTCGGCTTTGATTATGAGGCGTGTCTTAACCGAACCAGGAAAAAAACAAAACTCTGCACTCAATTGGATAGTCGGTAGACCTACAACCAATCAGAGCAACGCAGTAAAGTCAAATAGTTTGCATTTCACAGTTGTCAACAGAACTTACTTATTTTAGAAGTAAAATAACGAGTGTTGCTTCTTTTACTTGGTCCTTCATGAGTGCGACCAAAGGAGAAACCACAACGACCACAGGCTTTTCATTACGTCCCATCTTCTTAGTAACCGTCATGCCAGCTGATAAGTTACACTTAAAGGACGGCAAAGATATCTTTCCGATCGACAAATGCCTTGATTGCAGTTTTCTGTTTGTCTATTAAAATTAATGCGCTGTCGATTAATTTTATAACAGACGCGAGAGCGGAATCTATACATCTCAATTCTCCAGCTGCAGTCATCTCTGAGGGAAACCAGTTAAGCGCGCCGCTCTTTGATAATGTGATGATTACGTCCCCGAAGATCACCTGTCCATCATTGTATAAAGCCCGCCTGGCAATTTGATTGGCCCCGAACGTTTTTTGCCAGATCATAATTACTCCTCAATGGATTGAGTCCAGACCGAACTTCCCATCCAAAAAATGTTGTGGGCGGAGTTCTGGCTGGCATCCAGGCTACCTTTAAGCTAAAACGGCTTGCCATACAAACGACTGATAGGAGCAACACGACATTCCTCCCGGGTTAGCGACATTACTATCCCTCAAATTTTAAACATGCAACAAAGGCTATGAGAAGAGGAAGAGATGTTGTAGTAGAGGACATTCGGAAGTCAGGTCATGTTGTCGCATCTAGACTTTTCAGGTGCAATACAGTACATAACACAAATACAATAGCATGTCACTCTGTAGGCATCTTCCAATTCCGACACCAGCGATTTATCATGACAGAATATAATAATGAATGAGTAGAATATACTGCAGTTAATTCCACATCAGATACATACATTTATCAAACTATTCAGAAATGTCCTGTGGCATTCTGCATGTTGTCACTTCTTCTTGAGTCTCTCCATTATTGTTCATTCTAGTTTGAACATGAAAGGCGTTTTTGACATTTTTAGTGCCTGTGTGAAGTAATCAGAGATGCTAAGACACACGATCTCTTGAAGCTTGTCCGCTGAACAGGTGTTCTGTCAATTCATGCTACCCATTGAGATTTGCAACTGGCTATGCGCATAACAAAAGGTCAATTTTCATGTGCTATAATATAATTATCATTTAAAAAATGCTAACTACCATATGAACATTTGTAAGGTAAGCCAGCTGAACAAGAATAACGGAAAGTTTCAGTTATTAAGGAAAGATGTGCTTTTACAAGTCAAAGATGAATATTTGATGATAATTTTTACTTTTCACAGCGTTTTAAAAAATAAAAACAGTACAGTATACAATATCTACTCATAACTTAGAATTGTATAATAATTGGATTTCATTTAATATTATGGAACATTTTCTGTGATTCGATTTGCACTACGATTTGGTAGCATTTTTCATACAAGGCAGTACAAATCGTCAGAACACCAGACCAGGAGCATAAGCTCATTTGCATTTAAAGGGACACACCCAAAACTACACGTTTTTGCTCACCCTTAGAAAGGGACAATTTTAATATGCTATAAAAAATTATCTGTGTGCTATTTTGAGCAAACACTTCACATACACACTCTGGAGACATCAGAGACTTATTTAACATCTTGTAAAAAGGGCATTATACCACCTCTATTATACACACACACACACACACATATATATAAGCAATCGGTCCTCATGATCCCATATGACACAGAGCAGTTTTCCATCCCTGTGGTCCAACTGAAAACTTAAGGCTTTGTGTAAGCCTGTGAGGTATGCAATAATTTAACCCAGATAAATCCATTTGACAATTATGACAGAATGACTCATGCTAGACACAAGAATGAAACAAAACTGACATGTTATAAAACATTCTATAGGCAAATAAGAAAACAAGTGAGTCATGAATTATAGCAGAAATTATAATATTGTTCTAATTTCCAAAACATAAAAAAATGTTTCAAGGGTTTTTATAATATAATGCTTTTTGGAGTGACATTGCACAAAAAGAGGGGTAGCGGGTGGACAGATATGATGGATATTGATGACGTGTAAATGGTGCCATGGGGTGGATGGAGGTGGAGTCAGCGGGATATGAGGTCATAACAAGGCTTTTTAACTCTGATTTGTGTGAAATTACAGAAGCATTCACCACCCACACAAACACATACTTGAAAACTTCCTACCCACTTTTTACTCAACATTTTATAGCTTTGTCACACAAAGGTGAAGTAGTAGTTTATTTTCCCCACATGTTACTATGGAAACCAGGATTTGGGCTTAAAAAATGCAACAAATCACTGATCAAACATTCTAAACACAAAACATTTACATTAGTAAAGGAAGGGCATAACAGCACTATTGCCTTTTGGGGATATTGAAAACAGGCAGCTATATCTGTGTTTAACCAAAAAATTATTTTAATCATGAGCAAACAAGATTTTACATTATTTCTTTGTTGGTGCAGTGATTTTGAATGTATTGACCCTATAGGCAAAGCCAGCAACAAAAAAGGAAACATGAAATGAGGTGTGAGGTCTTGAGACATTCCCATGGGTCTTTGTTTTCTTGATTGCATGTGTTGCCATTTGAAAGAGGTGAAAGAGAGAGTGTTGTTAGGCTGATTCAAGGTTAAGGCTGCATAGCAAAGAGAGGCGAGGTTACACTATCTCAGACAGTCTTACTGTAAATAATATCCAGTGCTTGAGGGGCACTGAGAGCATTAGACAACTATTATATGTTTTTTTACTTCCATTTGAAAATTCCATATTGATTAATCATCTGTGGTCACATTGATGTGTTATAACTGGTCTAAGGAATGGAAAACTGAAAGGAATTGAAAGAGAAAAAGTATTAAAGAGAGAATGAAGCCAAGAGTGTAGAGATGAATGGGGCATAAGCGCATAACAGGAACATCTGGGAAACAGAATAGCAACACTGACGAGACAGGACAACAAACGGAACAAAACAGGGAGTATGTTTCAATAAGGAAGTTCAACCAACTCTGAGCTAAAATGTGAACTCTTGAGTTGATTTATCCCGAGATGTGAAACTGAGTTTTCGGTTTAGGAACAGCCGATTTTAAGTTGTTCAATTAACTCTGAATTGTCTCAAATCACACTTAAGCGACTGCAGCATCACTATAAAAAGCCATGATCAATAGAGCTCTGATATAACCAATCACCATGGCAACAGCACGCAAAAAAAGAGGTCCCCATACTTTTTACCAGTAGAAGATACTCAATACACAAGAAATGATGACAAGTAATATAGGCCTAAGGTTTAAGGTGTTCTGAACCAAATACTCATCTTCACAGGATGATGCACTTTTAACCCAACATTTGGGTTTGTTGGTAAATTTTGGTTAAAACAACCCAGCATTTTTTAGAGTGGGGATGATGAAATAGTGTTTGCTACCACAGAGAGGCCTATACAGAGGTCATGTTAACACTATGTGTCTCTATACATCACACAATCTACACATTCTCATTTCTGTGTAGCATAGTGTCAGTTTATTAGTATAAACCGACATTTCATTTTTTACAGAGCGTGACAGAACAGCATGGAGCAACATCATGAAATTCTGCAGCAAAGATGAACACAGTTCAATGATATTCAGTAAATGCCAGAGTTGAATTAAACCTCAATCTTGTTTAAGTTAAATTTAATAACTTGGGGTTATGTAAACTTCATCTTATAAAAAAACATGCATTTTAGATGGGTGTAATAAATGAATGAATGAATGAATGAATGAATGAATGAATGAATGAATGAATGAATGAATGAATGAATGAATGAATGAATGAATGAATGAATGAATGAATGAATGAATGAATGAATGAATGAAGTAGGCTATTTAAACACCACTTAGGCTATATGCTCTAAAAGGGGGAGAAGACACTGGATTTACCAAAGGAAACCGCCTCTCAGACCAGGTAAAGTTCACCGAGTAATTTCCATGGTTGGATTATGAAATGAGTATGTCACCTCTCTTTCAGAAATGGGCTTCAATTAGGCTATATACCCACTTTCTTGGGTTTGGCATTGGCATAGCTCCCATTCTGCCCAGAGTTTCCCTCATTTTATTTCTTATTGTTTAAAATCAATCCATAAATCAACAATAAAGACATTTTACTTATTGTAATGTTTTAATTATGTGATATTGGACTTTAATCATCAAAACTTATAAGCAGTAAGTAGAGTATAGGGACAACAAAAATGGAATTAAAACAGAAAAGAGAAGTGACAACCAGGTTTATTCAGATTTAACCGCATCACAAATATTTAAACAAAATGTGGAAACTAAGGGAAAGGTTGTCCACGTGAAACTGTTATCCAATCGTCAAGGTTGGCTAAAACCTAACTATGTTCTGAATGTTTTTGTTATTGACCTTGAACGGCAGTGCATGTTTGAGACTAGCCTACATCTCCCTCTAGTGTTCACATCTTTGTAGGACCGTGAATATCATCACAATTTATTGCTTTCCTTGTAACTTACAAAAGTTATTTCAGAGAATTTTCGAGATGATTTTGCTTGCTTCCAGACCATAGCCATATAAAATACATTTTGTACCAGACAGTCCAAAGTTATTTTCTCTTACATAGTAAGGCTGGACCAATCACAGTCTTGACTAGAATGGGCCTGCGGGCGGACGTTTTTTTTCCTAAAGCACGTTTACGTGTGACGCGAAGGAGGAGGAGTCACTGGAACGAAAAATGGCGGCTGTGTTGCAGCAAATATTGGAGCGGTCGGAGATATCGAAACTCCAAAAAACTGTATTGACTAAATTAGAGAAGTACATTTCTGACCAGCAATGTGAAATTGATTATCTGAAGGCACAACAGGAGCAATACCGTGTGGATAGTGGTAAGGCTATGTTGTTTTAATAGATTTGAAGCGTTCGTAGCCACGAACGAAAAACACATAAACGAGGCCTGGGTCTTATTTATCTTAATTTAAACTTTTTTCCCACTTGGACATATTGTTTTGCAAACTATATGTTGTGAACATATGTTAAACTTTTTAAATAGATTTAAGTATTTCAGGAAACGTATTCTGTCTACATTATAACCAGAGACTTGTTTGTATGCGTGTTGATTCCTTCTGTTGGTTTTTTTATAGAACAACAATATTTTGACATCGAGAAAAAGTTCGCTGAAAGTCAGTCACAGTTTGTGTCCCAGACCCAAGAGCATCAGATCCTGAAACAAGATTATTGCAAACTTGGTAAGCATGTGGTAATCAAATGCCTCTTCTTTGGTAAAGAATACCAGACTTAATTTTGTATTTGTAACTTACTCTTCTTTTACAGAAGAAGAGTTGAAATCCTTACGAGACAGTAATAAGGAGCAAGCTTCTTCATACTCAAAACTAGAATCACAACAGGTAACGAAATATTGTGTAACCGAGTCAGTCTGTCTATTCTTGCATTTTGGGATGTTGAAGAATAGTGAAATTTGTACATTATTTGTGCAGAATGAACTTTCTAAAGCCAAAGATGAGCTTGAGGCAGAAAAACGAGAGCTCGTTCGGACATTGGAAAGAAGATCCCAGGAGATGGAACAACAAAGCGGTAAGTTATTTAATAAGCATTCTTTAATGAACATAAAAAATATTTTTCACAGGTTAAGTAGAAGGTTCATGTTTGGTCTTGATAGCTTGTTTACATACCAAAATGTGGCCAGAGTTTAAAAAAAAAAGTTTTTTGAAACAAGTATCTTATGTTCACCAAGGCTGTATTTATCTGAAGAAAAATATTTATACAATAATTTAAGTATTATTTATTAGTTTTTCATCAGTCATTAATTCAGAAGAACTGCATTTATTTGAAACAGAAATGGATGTATAAAAGAAATTCTGTACTGTACTGAAATAATGAATGTCCTTTCTGAACAGTATTGTATTATACACTCATTTTCTCCTTTTTCTTTTTTCTTAGAGGACCTGAAACGTCTTAATGATAGATTGGTGGAAGTCAATGCTGAGAGGATGCAGCTTCAACTAAAACTGGACGGGTCCGAAGCCTCTGAGGTCTCAATAAAGGTATGATTAAATAAAAAATCTAACCGTATTTATAGGAATCCATTAATCTTATACCTGGATCAGTTTCTTCACCAATATTGAACTTTTTGTACATTTATCACACTAGCTAGTCCATTTGTAATTCACTGTTTTTACAGCTATATTCAAACAGTGTTGTCTTTTAGAACAAGTTTATATTCTTTATACCATGTTGTTTTATATGCTGTTTGTCTTCCAGTATAAAGAGCAGCGAATGGAGCAGGAGAAAGATCTACTTCAGGGTCAAGTAACCTGGCTGAACACCGAAGCTTAAGGCTAAAAGTGAAGAGCTGCTGTCTCTTTCCCGGCAGAGAGGCAATGAGATACTGGAGCTCCAATGCAACCTTAATAACAAGGAGGATGAGGTATTGTATAAGCCCTTTTATATATATTGTTTTTTTATTTTAAGTTATCTGTAACTCTGTCGGATATGCTTTGAAAAGTGTTAAAGGTTCTAGTATGTGTGCTTATCTCTGCATTTCTGTGTAGATCACCCACCTAAAAGATCAGGTGACCAGTCTGAAGGCATCCAATGAGAACCTTCAGAGGCAAGCAGAGGAGATGATCACCAAGATGAGAGAGGTTAGACAATGTTACCCATCACTGTAGTTATCATGGGGTTTTAGAATTCTCCATAATCAATTGTGCATGTTGTACTTTTAGGCAAAAGAACAGCATGCCAGTTTGGAGGAGAAGTTCAGTAATGAAACTCAATGCCAATATTAAGCTCTCAAATTTGTACAAGGTAAGTTTTAATTGCTTGAAGAATTTAAGTGTATGATAAAAAATAATACCTGTATCGGAAAAACATGTTTTATAATTTAAAATTAAATGTTGTTGTTAATGATATTGCTAAGAATTACTGTTCTGTTGATGATTCACAGGGAGCGGCAGCTGATGCCGAGGCCAAGGGTGAGGAGCTCAGCAGAGCTGTTGAGGAGCTTCATAAGCTGCTTAAAGAGGCCGGAGAGGGTAAGCGAATTTAATGGTCCTTATGGTTGTCAACATGCATGTGACACTTTCAGTTTTCTGACCAGTATACTCATAATCAACAGGCCTACACCTGTCTTTTTTTTTTGTAGATCCAGGAATTCTGGAATATCATACTTTTTGGAGTCTTAAGATTTTGTTTTTGAAAGAAATTAGTAGGCTAGTTCTATTCACCAATGATGCATTAAATGGATTTTTCTTTCATATTAAGCAGCACAACTGTTTTCAACATGGATAATTGTAAGAAATGTTTCTTGAACACCAAATCAAAGCAAACAATTAGAATGCTTTCTGAAGGATCATGTGACAAAGACTGAATAATGGCTGCTGAAAATTCATCTTTTTCAGGAACAAATTGTATATAAACAAAAGTTTTTTATATTGCAATAATATTTCACAATATTATTTTTTTTTGATCAAATAAACACTGCCTTGGTGAGCATAAGAGATTTCTTTCTAAAACAAGTTATCTTTTTTTATGGCTAATGTTGTTCTTTTGTTTTTTGTCTTCAAATGCCCATTATAATGTCCTGTCTACTCTAAATAGCGCACCAAGCTCTGGAAGTGAAGATGGCAGAGCTAGAGGGTCGTAAAGATAAGGAAATTGCTGAACTGAAAGGGAAAATAAGCAACCAGGAAAAAGAGCTGGAAAATGCAAATGAGCTGCTGTCAGACACCAAACACAGAGGTTAGCATCACCACTGTATTTCCTTACCTTCTACACAGATTTTTTTGTATGATGATTGAAAACTTACGTACCTTAAACTGAAGAATGTTACAATTTCTGATACATTTGTTTTAATCACGGATTGCTTCTGACAAGCTGCGTGAATTTGTGTTGCAAACTTCGGGACACCCTTAGTTTAGCCTGGTTTCAAACCCCCAAATGCGAGTAAAAATTGCCGTTGAAACAGTGTTATCTGGCAGTTGCTAGTAACTTTATAAATTGGCCATGCATGTTTAAGAATGTGATATGGCTTGGTTCTAACCTCAAATCCCAACTGTTTGTTGTTTTTTCCCACTCCAGGATCTGCTTCAATTCTTACAGAGGAGCATGTGACAACGATGTCCCCCACCGCAGCTGCAGTTGCTAAAATCAAACCAGGCATGAAACTCACAGAGGTGCTGACCTATATTCTGATTTTTGTGATGCCAAAGCAAAGTTCATGTTCAGAAGTTATTAGCTTTTTTAAATGTTAATGTACTTTCTCCTATTTTGTGTAGATATACACAGCATATGTGGAGACGCAAGAACAACTACAACGGGAGAAACTGGAGAACAAACGTCTGAACAAGTACCTGGATGATATTGTGCAGGAGATGGAAGCAAAGGCACCCATCTTGAAAAGAAAGAGAGAGGAGTATGAGCGCATGCAAAAGTCTGTTTCCAGTCTCTCTTCTAAACTAGAGCAAGCTGTCATGGTGAGAACGGAGGAGTCAGTTACTACATGTCACACTGCCAATACATGCTGACTAATGATTGCTTTGCACTTGGGAAACCAAATCTTTGACTATACTTGAATCTTTCAGGAGGTCCACCGCCTACAGAAAGAAGCAGATGAAGGCAACAAACGTGCATCTGTGTTGGAGAGAGATAACCAGAGGTTTGAGGTGCAGCTGGCTGACATGGCTCAACAGGTAGTCAAATGGCACAGCTTAGACATCAATACCTTATTTGAGACATGATTATTCAAGGTTTCATATTTTGACCACACTTAACGTGAACTAACAATGAACAATACTTCTACAGCATTTATTAAGTAGTTCACTATTCAAACCTGCAAGACTTTCGTACATCTTCGAAACACAAATGATCTCTGATGAAGTCTGAGCTTTCTGTCCACCATTGACAGCTATGCAACTGACACTTTGACTCTTAAAGAAATTATTAACTTTTCTTAGTGTTCGTAAATGCATTAACTTAAATAAATGAGACATTAAGTGTTACCAAATAATCCAAAATCATGTTTTGTTTTTCACATCACTATTTCAGGTGCGGGTCCTCCTCATTGAGCTGGAGGAAGCACGTGGTAACCATGTGATGCGTGAGGAGGATGAGATGTGTTCAGCAGATGTAAGCAGCACTTCGGAGGTGATTTCTCAGCACCTG
The DNA here is from genome assembly GCA_030378365.1 of Hybognathus amarus. Taxonomy (NCBI): domain Eukaryota; kingdom Metazoa; phylum Chordata; class Actinopteri; order Cypriniformes; family Leuciscidae; genus Hybognathus; species Hybognathus amarus. The sequence continues at coordinate 59,359 of JAQIUQ010000923.1, read as the reverse complement.
GTCACCTTCCGTGGCATTGAAGAGCTGCAACAGCAGAACCAGCGACTCCTAGTGGCACTCAGAGACCTCAGTGAGGCTAAAGAGAAGGATGAGTTGGAGGTAGACACCATGAAGTAAGTGTGTGTGATGGAAGTGGATCTGTCAACTGAAAAATCTGTTTAAATATCGATGAGGAAAGCATAATGCTGAGTGTGTGTTCAGACGCAGTGAGGTGGAAAAATATCTTGAGGATCTTCAACGTGAATTGGAGCAGCTGAAGGAAAAGAGAGCTCAGGACCTGCAGAAGGTTGACGCTGTGGCACGACAGAGGGACATGTTCCGCATGCTTCTGACCCAGGCCACTGGAGTCACCTTTCCACAGGGTAACTTTATTGATTTGGGCAAATGAAAAGCAACACCACAAAGTTGCATAAATCGCCAGCATAATCATTTAATTTTTTAGTGAATATATGAGAGTGCAAGATGCCTTAATGTGAAAGTTTCACAATGATTAAATATACTTTTAATGTGACAGGTGCTGTTGCTGAGGAGCTTATTCTAACCTCCACTCCCCGCCGTTCTCCAGCCGTCACACCTACTGCAGGCACCCCGACAGGACTGGTTGCCACGGCAATAGAATCCACTGAGTCAGTAGAGGCCAAGGCTGCACTGAAGCAGGTAGGTTATTTGAGTATAAAGTTCAAAAGGCATTTTATTAAAATATTTTTGTAACATTATAAATGTCTTTAATGTCACTTTATTTGTTTAATGCATCTTGCTGAAAAAGTCTTAATTTATTATCTGTATTGTTTTTACATTTAGCCTTCCTTTAATATTCATTTTGACAAATAGTTTAATCATATGTTTTGTGTCTTTGATCAGCTTCAGGAAATCTTTGTGGCCTATAAGAAGGAAAGAAATGAGTCTGAAAAGGCTCTGACTGAGCAAAGTGAGAAACTGCAGGATCAAGTAACCGAACTTCGATCTGAAAACACCAAGATTTCCACACAGCTGGAGTTCACCTCCAAACGGTATCAAGTCATTGTCATGTCATGTTCCCTCACCCTCCCCACACGCAAAAAATGTATAATCCTTGATTTGTCTTTGTGGTGTGTATGTCAGGTATGAGATGCTCCAGGATAATGTGGAGGGATACCGTAAGGAGATTGCCTCTCTGAATGAGAAGACCCAGAAACAGGCTGCAGCAATTCAGCTGAGCGAACAGACCATACACACCCTCACCGAGGACCGGCGAGCAGCAACCGAGAAACTCACCATTGCTGAGGTATGTTGTTGCACAATAGTCACAGATTTCTCAGACGATTGATTTAGACTGAACTAACAGTCGTCAATGTCTCTGTTTCAGTCTGAAGCAGCAAATCTGCGTAAAGAGAGGGACATGCTGAAGATGGTGGAGATCAGACTGACCCAGGAGAAAGAGATCGTCCAGGCCCAACAGCTCGGCCAGAACATGCTGCTGACCAACCTCAAATCAATACAGGTGACAAGTGCTTTTATGAATCATCTCAACTGTGATATAGACAATCTGGGTCTCGCATAGGATGTTTTGAGAACTTGTTGCATCTATGAATTATTTTTGCAGGCAACTCTAGAGCGCTCTGAGACTGAGACCAGACAGCGGCTGACTGCTCAGATTGAGAAGCAGGAGCGAGAGATTGCTCAGCTCCAGAAAAGACTCGAGAATGAGGTGGAACAAAAGCACCTGCTGGCACGCAATCAAGACGTGAGGGAAACTTATCTTTCACACCGTCTTCTCTCTTATTTCCTCATGATTCTTTGATTGGCTTATTTCTCTTGAGTCTTTGACATTCTTCTGCATTACAGATGCAGCTGATGGATGCTAAGAAGAAGCTGGAAACACTAACAGCCCAGCACCACAGGACAAGAGAACAGTTAGGTTCTGCCCAACTTGAGCTTAACAATCTGAGGCTTCAGATCAGTAGTGGGGAGACCCGGCTGGTTTCCCCAACAGTACATACAGGTGAGAGACTGTGCTCATGACTAACATGGTATCAGAGCACTTCTTACATTTTATTTTTGTATAGTTTACCAAACATTCCATTAGTCTATGAAGAACAGAGCAGTTTTTGTTGAAAAGACACCTTCTAAAGTACCCCCACCCCCCCATCCAGGCCTGCAGGGTGGTGAGGGGGACATGGAGGCTCTGCGTGCCCAGCTGAAGCAGGCTGAGAACAAGGTAGAAGAGCTTGAAGAGCGACTGAAGAGCACTACTGACAGTATGGAGCAGTACAAAGCCATTAGCCTTAGCCTGGAGGAATCCCTGGAAAAAGAGAAACAGGTGGGTGTGAAATGACAAATCACTATTCTCTACAGTCTAATGTAACACACTTTACCTCCCATAAGAATAAAAACAATATGAAACTGGCCATAGGACATTTTAAGAAATGTTTGGGGTTAACTTGGATTTTTTTGTTTGACTATTTTGTACTCTTTTAGGTAACCGAGCAGGTGCGTTCATCTGTGGAAACCCAGATGGAGGAAGCTCAGGAGCAGTATAAACAGCTGGAGCAGAAACTTCTGGAAATGGATAAGGTGAAGCAGAGCTTGCAGGAAGAGAAAAACAAAGCTGTTGTTGCTGTGGAAGAAGAGGTAATGAATTTCCACCTCTACTACAATCTGCTAGGTCCACTTACAGTATGTTATTCAAGGTATCTTGCATCAAATTAGTCTTGCTTAAATTGAATTATGATGCTGTTCAGGTGTTCAAATGGCCTGCATGGAAGTGCTAAGGGGTCTTTTGAAAAGTTTAGTAAAAAACAATGTATAAATTAATTAATACAAATTTGATTTTGATTCTATAGTAAAAACAGTGAGTAGGAAAATGTAAAAACCTTTTATAATATTCCATTTCCAATATAATTTGGGAAATTGGTTCTTTATATATTAAATATATAGCTGCTTTTTACATTTTATGATGGCAGTCTCTCACATGAGGATGATCATATTTGGATTTTCTTAGCATCCTAAAGATTAAAATTCACTGATTTACAGTAGTCAACATTTAAAGTGGATCAAAAAAGTTAATCAAAGTTGTCTTAAGACAAGAACAGGTATTGTTCAAAATTCATGTATAAATTTGATGAAAGGTTTTTGATCCACTTCAAATGTTGATTACTGTAGTTCATTGTCATTTTCCTGGTGGTCCAAGTTGATGAATGGGTTGTTGGTGTTCATCTTCAATGTTCTAAATGAATATTGTGTTTAGAGGCTGAATTTGACTTGTCTAAATCCTTTATCCCAGCTGAGCGAGCTGAAGAAGTCCCTGAGCAGCCTGCAGGCAGAACACAAGAGTGTCCTTGAGAGAGCTTCTGTTGCTGCTGCACAGGAGCAACAGGCCATCCTGGACAGTCAGCAGCAGGCTAAGATGGCAGCTGAGGCGCAGGATAAATATGAGAGGGAGATGTTGTTGCATGCGGCTGACGTGGAAGCACTGCAGGCTGCCAAAGCTCAGGCTCTGCAGGTGTCTCATCTAAGACAGCAGCTGGAGGAGAAAGTTCAGAGCACCAGCGCACAGCTGCTGGAGGCTCGTGTCTCCTGGGAAGAGCAAGAAAAGATTCTCAAGGTAAAGGAATCGCAAAAAAGCCTCTCATAGAAGTATTAATAGCATTCACTCATTTTATTTCTCTGCACATCAGGAGGAGCAGTGTAAGTTAGAGTCTCGCTGTGAAGATCTGCAGAGGCAGAACACACTCCTCCATGAGCAGATACAGACTCTGAGTGGACAGATGGCCAGTCAGCTGCAGAAAGCCGCCAATGAGAGTCCTCTCAACGTCTCTCTGACTGAGGAGGGCAAGTCTCAGGATCAGCTCCTAGAAATACTCAGGTGAATGTCGACTCTTTTGACCATGTAATTTCAGTAGTTTTTTTTGTCAACCCTCTTCAATGTGAGTAAATCACTCGCATATGTGACCAAATTTTGCCCCAGGTGGCTAAATGTCTTGTCGTTAACCACTGGTCAGTTAAATGTAAATTTACTAGCCAATGGCTAAGTATAAGTTTAGAAAAGTGGTTGAAATGATAAATATCTATTACAAAAGTCTAGCGATAAACAAAAATTACTTGCCAGTGACATTACTTGCCAGTGTGTCCTAAGAGGGTTGATTGTGCAGAGAAAATGTTAAAAATAGATTAGATTGAGTAAAGTAGATTTGAGAAGAAAATATAATTATTATTTTACTTTTATCATTTATGGCAACCTCTTTTTCTCCATTGGTTTGCAGGTTTGTGCGACGGGAGAAGGAGATCGCTGAGTCTCGGTTTGAGGTGGTCCAGGGGGAGAGTCTGAGGCACCGGCTGAGAGTGGAGCATCTGGAGAGAGAGCTGAAGGATGTTCAGGATAGTCTAAGTGCAGAGAGAGAGAGGATGCAGGTTGGCTTGGAGAACCAAGATGCTTTCTATTTTATTACTGATCAATTATACTAGCTATAACTGCCTTAGTTACTAGATCCAATAAATTTTTCTTTTGCCTGTGCCTGTTACTCAGCCTGTTTTCTCGTCTAAAGGTGACTGCAAAGACTCTGTCCCAGCATGATGAGCTGATGAAGAAGACAGAGACCATGAATGTGCTAATGGAGACTAATAAGATGCTGAGGGAGGAGAAAGAGAAACTGGAGCAGGAGCTGAAGGATACTCAAGCCAAGGAAAGGCACCGTTATTAAAATGCATAACCAACAATTATATTTGTAAATGTGACAGTGCAATTGATTTAAATGTTAATTTCATAATGGTTTACAGGTGCGTAAAATGGAGTTCTGGACCTCTTGCCTATGCAGGAGTCCAATGCAGAGCTCAGTGAGAAGAGTGGTATGCTACAGGCAGAGAAGAAGCTTCTAGAAGAAGACATCAAACGCTGGAAAGCTCGCACTCAGGTAAGAATTTTGTCTGTGTATTAAAAACTATGCATTTGTCATTGAATATTATTGGGTCCTGATTACACTTTCTTGTGGGGTTTAGCACCTGGTAAGCCAGCAGAAAGACACTGACCCAGAGGAGTACAAGCGCATGCACTCTGAGAGGGAAGCACATCTCAAACGCATCCAGCAGCTTGTTGAGGAGACTAGCCGGTTTAAAGCTGAGGCTGCCAGGTTAGTGTGAAATTTCATAGGTTTAAAAAATGACTTTTTATCCATGTGTATTGCTGTATTTTATGCATGTCACATTTTCTTGCTCTTTGCAGGAGTGGTAGCTCTGTGACTATGCTGCAGTCTCAGGTTCAGAACCTAAGGGAAAACCTGGGGAAGGTGATGGTGGAGAGGGACAACCTGAAGAAAGACCAGGAGGCCAAAAATGTGGACATCCAGGAGAAACTTAAAACCATCACACAAGTTAAAAAGATTGGTCGGCGCTTATAAAACCCAGTATGAGGAGCTCAAGGTTGAATATGACAAGGTGAGACTGGGTTTATGACTTAAGAAAGTGAAAATATGCATTTGGAGTAGGGATGTGACGGGGACACAGAAGTCACGGTTCGGTTCATACCTCCGGTTTAGCACATCACGGTTTGGTATGAGTTCGGTACAAAGGGAAAAGCGAAACAAAAAGTGCATGTCTCAGGCTGTACCACCTAGTGTATTAGTATATTTCAGTAATTAATGTAATTAACTTGAATAATGTTACTGTTATTAATTCATAATAACTTAATTTGCTGTATTTCAGATCAATATATTTGTTTTCAATAATTTTAAATGAACACTAACTTTATTCTCATCTGAATTATAAATAGTTTATTTATGTATAAAATTATGCAACCAAAAACATTTGATTTTCTTTTTTGATTAATTTATAATGTGTAACTTCAAACAGATAGGGCTATGATTATAAGAATGGAAAAACAATGCAATATGATGAATGTTCAAAAGATGGTGTCCACAGACACGTTGGGTTAAATGGGTTGGATAAATAGTACAGCTGTCTGTCATGACTCATTAATGTTTTGCTGGTCAAACTGAAAATGTATATAGTTTAGATTTTTTCCCCTCCTGTTTATCTATATTTTACTTCAGAATTATAGATCTGAGCTAAAGTAGCACTGCAATATTTGTTTTTATGAATTAACCAGAGCTAGAGAGAGAGAGAGAGAGAGAGCACGTGCAAGTAATCCAATATTGAAGCTTGTTGGTTTAATTATTTGTAACTGACTGGGAAACCTATGTTTTCCCAAACTTGCGATCTTAAAGATGCCAGCGGGTCCTTTAACTCTTGTGGATCGCCACCACTTGCCACACTGAGACTGTGCTGCTATTTCTGACTCACTGGACCGTCGACCCGACAAAAAAATGGATACATATGCGGAGCTTCGCCTGAAGGCGGGACTACAGATTATGTGTCCCTAAAGAACCTGTGAATCTAACAGTAGTTCTGCATTACATTAATTAATTTGCACACAAGCTTTATTCATTTTTATACCATGTATTCTCCATGTAAATGCATGTACCGAACCGTGACGCCCGTACCATTTTGGTTCAATGCGAATACATGTACTGTTGCACCCCTAGTTTGGAGTAGAGATGATTCAATTGTTTTTGTGCAGTTGGTAGCCGTCGCTGCATCTGCACCAGCACAGGATCAAGAGGCACAACAGGCATCAGCTCAAGAAGTTCAGGGCCTCAAAGAGTCCCTTAACCAATCAGAGAACAGGACAAGAGAACTGGAAGGCCATCTGGAGAATTCAATCGAGTAAGTAATCCCCCGTTTTATTTTATATTAATGTTTATTATATAAAAATGTTATAAACTAAACTTTTTTTGTGTGTGTAATTCATAATTATTACCTTTTCTATTTCCCAGCCTTTCGCTGACCCCCTCTCTGTTTACACCAGTTTTGTATAAAAAAAATTTAGTGAGTCATATTTATTACCATATTCCGCCCTCTCTGTTTTGTAGTTCATCTCTCATGTGAAATATAGTGTGATTGTCGTGCCCGCCATCCGTCTCTTTGGAAAAACCTGCTTTACATTTTGATTGGATCTCAAAAACAGTCTGCAATGAAGTGTACTGCCCAACCTTTTATGATCTGACTGAAATGATTAGTTACCTTTTTGAAAACATGATGCTCATAGTGTGAGATTTCTGTTGCCCTTTGCAGACTGTAGGTGAGCGGGAAGCAGAGGCACGCAGTAGCACAGGAACAGGCCTCTCGCCTTCAGGGGGAGCTAATGCGTCTTAGACAGGAGCTTCAAGAGAAATCTTCTCAGGAGGAGCGGCTCAAACAGCAGCTGACTGACAAGGAGGAAAGGACCAAGAAGGCCATAGTAATGGCCAAGCAGAAGATCAGCCAGCTAAGTGGTAAGAATTTACCTTGTTTTAAATTGTTCCAGGTAGTTTGACTCTGAATAAAAAAATAATAATTTTGTCCTCTACTTCCAGGTGTAAAAGGTCAGCTTCAGAAAGAAAATGAGGAGTTGAAGCAACAAAAAGAGGAATTGGAAGTACGAGTGAGTGCACTAAAGTCTCAGTACGAAGGGCGTCTGAACAGACAGGAAAGGGAGCTGCGAGACCTCCGTGAACAGCAGGAGAGACATGGAGAACAGAGAGACGAACAACCAGAACAGGGCTCCAGCAAGGTAATGCCACACGCGTACAATTGCAAACCTATAGCTGAACAAGTTTAAGTGTTTATCTAGTTTTTCTTCTGTCTGCAGACCCAGGAACCTCAAAGGACAACAGAACAGCGACAGACTCTCTCTCAAGTCCACACCAGTGGCAGAAAGAGGAAGGTACAGTATTTTTAGGAGGCACTACACATTACCATGCACATTTAATTTATAGTCGCTGTCGTATATCACTATAAAGGTTCCAGTCAAGCCACTCTAGCATCCTCTTTGTGTCTCTTGATAGTACAAGCACTTCAGAGCCTCCAACTGCTAACATAAAGCCCACACCACTGGCGGCAACCCCCAGCAAGCCTCCAGCCATCCCAGGAAACAAATCCACCCCAAGGGCCAGCATCAAACCTATGATCACTCCCGCCCCAGTGCCCACTCCTACACCCACTGCCACAGTCATGCCCACCACTCAGGTGGAGACCCAAGAGCGTAAGTGTTAGGCTGTTTTGGACTAGGCCTCTTAGTAATTTACGAAATTTTCGCTTTTGAAAGTCAAATACAAACTAAAATAAAAATAAAAAAACTTTTAAAAAACTTGTTGCCAAGGCAACATTTCAGATTTTTATTTAGTTTAAAACAATATAGACATTAAAAACAAATTGCGAATGCACAAATTATAAAACTTTCAACTTAATATTTTAGACTTTTATTTTAAGTAAAAATTATAATGGTATGTCAGTGATTATATTATTTTAACAAAATACATTAACAAAAAACTTTTTTTCCCTTGACCTTGCAGCCATGCAGTCATCTGAGAGCCCGCTAGAGCATATGACTGTCTATGGCAGTGCCAGCGGTTCAGCTGTGGTCCACCAGCCCTAATGTTCAGACCAACCTGGCTCAACCTCTCCTGAATGTCCAACAGCAGAGCCAAGCCACTGCGTTCATTCAGCCCACTCAACAACAAACCCAACCCCCTGCTGAACCATCCAATCAGGATCCTCCACCTGCTGTAATGCTTCCCAACCTCACAGCTGGACAGGCCTCTTTCTACATCCTCAGGGCTGTGGAGTGCCACCGCTAGCACAAGCAGTGCCAGTGCAGGTAATGTCAATTATAAACTCAACCAGATTAGCTGAACTCTTGTCATGGAACTTCACTCTACAGATGAGCTCTTTTTCCTCCTGCTGTAGTGACCGCGTCTCCTAGTAGTGCCTTGAGTAAACGTGTCCGTGAAGAGGAACAAGAGTCTGCTGACACACAATCCCAGGATGAGCCCAGTGAGACTCCCGTTTGCAAGAGGGTCCGCATTCATAGAGTGGAGGTGAGGATTATTATATTATGTCAGCCAGGTGCCATTTGCTTCTTATTTTAAAGTCAAGACTGTGAACAACATAAAATATGTACTGCAGGAAGAGATGTTGGCTGAGGACAGCACTGAGGCTGAAAGCGTTGTACCGGGTGACAACCAGGAGGCCCCTGACGCTGTACAGGTAATAACAGAAGGATGTGTGTCCTTTGTGTTTTATTCAGACAGTAGAAGTGTGAAACCAATAGAAATTGGTGTTTCATATTCGTGTCTGTGTGAAGGAGTTGGAGAGCTACGCTACTTTGGAGATGATGGATGAGGAACCAGGACCATCTCAGTCTGTGCCTTTAGATCGACTTCTGCCTCATTCCTCTGACACCCATCGAAGCCCGGAGGAGTCCGATCACCACGTCATAGTCATTGTTAGTGACACAGAGAGTGAGGGAGATCATGAAGATGAATCAGAGGAGGAAGAAGAGGAAGAGCAGGTTTGTAGTTGTACCGCTGCTGAAATTCAGTGATGATTGATCATGTTATATGTACTGTTTTTATCCACCTTAGGATTATGAAGAGGAGGAGGAGGAGGAGGAGGAGGAAGAAGAGGAGGAAGAGGAGGATGATGATGAGGATGGAGGGATTGGGGAAGAGGGGGAAGAGAGCAACGAAGAGAGCGGCAGCAGAGATGGCAATGAGGTCTACGAGGGAGACGACACAGAGGTACACAGCAGAGATGTGCACCAATCAGGATTCAGTTGAGAATATCAATTCCTGAATTTAACTTGAGTTAGCAATTATTATGCAGAATTGTAATTTTAAAAATTAGAATTGAAATTCAAAGAAACATCTATGCGTCTTAGTTTTATCAGTACGTTTGTATTTTTCAATCTGAATGACCTATATAGCATATGTTGTATGTATCATGCATAGAAACCGACAACGAAGCTTATTTACTGACAAGATTGTTCAATTAGAATTCAATTCAGAATGGATAAGTGTCTGTGACCCATTAAAATATAAAAATTTGTTTTCCAGGGCTTTAGTTTTACATGCACAAATAGCAGCATAAACAGAACATGAGGATTCATCGTCACATCACGCACCTGCAGCGCTTCTGAGAACGGAGAAAAAAATGAATAAAATCATATATATATAAAATGAATTAATGCGCAAAATATGTCACTTTTATAAAAAAAATTACAGATTAACAAAACAAAAGAAAAAACTGTGCGACAAGTATGCCAAGTTTCTGCTGATTTTTGTGCCAAAAACAAGTTCACGGAAAGGAAACAGAGACGTTCAGAAAGCAGCATCCTGTTTGTTTTCTTTATTTTACAAAAGCACAATGTTTTGTTTATATTGTGAGTGTACACAAATAAAAGTAGACTCTTTACAATTTGTCTTACTCTTATCTGTATGACCATAATGATTCCGCTATTATAAGGACACATTTCAAGAGTTCTACGCAGACTCCTTGTGTACACACACACACACACCCCACATAGCAGTTCTAGTATTGCTAACTTTGACATCGCCGCCTGTTCATTATCAAAATAAAATGAAAACATGTTGCACTGCTCAATTTAAATAGTCTGGTGGAATCTGTGGTGTTCAGCGTGAACATCATCTAAATCAGAGTATGCTTTGATATTTGGTGATAAAATATCACACTGAATGTGTGTCAGATATGAATATACAGGATACAAAATTTTACTGATGCCATCACTTTGAGAAAACCAATGGAGAAAAAAAAAGAAAATCAAAATATTTACATATCTACTATACAACAAACATAATGCTGTATAAAACATTTGTTAATTGTGGTCTCAAAAATATATGGATCGGTTTGGAAATTTGAAATTGAAAACAGATTTAAAATGGAAAATGTGTAGGAATCCTGTTTGTTAGCTTTTTTAAACGGTAGGCACCTATACATTATTTCTTAATGTAATAACAAAATGTGAATTAAATCCAACTTATAATTTTTTTTCTCTCTCTAAACTCTGTTTTGTGTATTATTATTAATTTTTTTTTTTTATTTATAACTTTTTACCTTTTGACTTTTTAACGTTTAACCGATCATGAATCAAATTTCTTACTTTCGGTTAACCAGTTAATTATGAGCATCCCTAAAATGTACAAAATTCTAACAAACATTAGATATTAACCAAATTCGGTTATTAGTTTTTAATTGCCCCATAATTTTGTAAGAAGTATCTGATGCTCATCAAGGCTGCATTTATTTGAAATGTAGTTTACTCATGTAATGCAAAGCTGAAATTTCAGCATGATTATTCCAGTCTTGCATGATCCTTCAGAAATCATTCTAATATGCTGATTTGACTATTGTTGCACTATAAATGTCTTTACTGTCACTTTTAATCAATTGAATAATCCTTGTTGAATAAGTGCCAATTTCTTTCCAAAAAAGTAATTTTTTTTATGGTAATGTATATCTCTAAATTAATTAGTTAACTATTAATTAGTTGTTTTTTTTGTGCAGCATAAACACCTATATTTGGATTTAACATTAGGTCTGTATAAGCTAGCTCAAGCCATTTTAATGATCCAACCGTAACTTGTGTGTAGCTGGCACAACAGTCTCAGTTTGACTGCGCACACTTTAATGCTAATAAAAATGTTTAAACCCATTCTGCTAAATATATCTTGGGACAACTGTTCTTTGTGTGTATGTTAAATCAAAATGTAATGCTCAGGAAATTAACTAGAAACGTTCTACCTGCTGTTTCTTCCCCCCTTTACCTTCCACACCATCCTTTCCAAGGGCCCTGATCACACAGATCCAGGCACTGAGACAGAGGAAAGTATTGGCGCGACAGACTCCACCCAACGCATGGCAGATTCTGTAAGCTGTAAGTCAGCGTGACTGTGACCTAACCGTCTGTCTGAAAGGATCTTTTCATGCAATTACATTGAATGTGATTGAGGCATTGAAGCTTCAGAATGTCAGTTGTTGGTGTTCTAAAAGCACCTTCTCTTTTCCTTTCTTCTATATGTGACGTCTCAGTTGAAACAAGCACATTGGAGATGTTTGATGCACCGGTCACCAGCTCTGCCCCTCGACCTCCACAATCACCCAGGAGACCTCAACACCCTCTGCCACCTCGACTTAACATCTTGGCCCAACCTGCTCAGGAGTTGGGACCTCCTGCTCAAGTCCAGGTGTGTGTAAAAGTGTGTACTGCATGGCATAGCCTGAGGAATTTTTTTTCGTGGTTTGATGTTTGGCATTGCCTCGAGTGTGCGTTGAAAAAAAACCAACTTGCATGTGTCTGCAGCGTGCCCTCCCAGTTCGTCGGCAGTCAGTGGGACGGGGACTTCAGCTTACCTCTGGAATGGCCAGTAGTGCAGTGAGTCGCCTTTTAGGACTTGGTTTGATTGTGGTTTGCACCTGAGTTTGAATGCTTGTCGTTAAATCCCAGTGTCATCGTTTTCCTCTGTTTCACATCAGCAGCATTTCTTTGAGGATGATGACAGGATGGTTCCCAGTACCCCTACACTCATTCCTCCGCGTTCGGATGGATTTGCTGAAGCAATCCAGTGCGTTTCTTGTTTTTACACTTTGCTATGCTTGTTTGTTTCTTGCAACATGACTGATTTCTTTTCTGTTGTACAAAGTTCTCCACAGGTCGCAGGCGTATCACGATTTCAGATTCGGTGCTTCAGATGACCTCCCGCAGACCAGTTCCTCTCACTCCGACCTTGTCCAGCTGCCCTCACAAGGTTGCATGCATTACCTTATGTTGTTGAATCTGAAAGAACTTTTGCTTTTTCTGTCAAATATTGGTTAGTTTTTTTCATGGTGTATTCCTGTGTTTTGCCGGTTTAGGCATTTATGATAGTTCTGTTTTCCTTGGAGCTCATGAGGAGGAGTCAGGGGGCCGGAGTGTCCCCACAACCCCACTACAGATCACTGCTCCTGGTGTGTATAAAATCACACATCCTTTTTCGGGTTCTTATGATATCTAAAGCATTGTGATTGTCATACTGTTTCATTGACAACTCCTCTTTAGTTGAAATTAATGTTCAAAGTATGGGTTGACTGATCTGGGTTTTCCAAACTGATGGTGATATCTAGGAAACAAAGTATTCCCTTTACAATGGGTGATGTATACACTATCGTTCAGGTAGTGTATATATCAGGTAGATTGATACTTTTATTTAGCAAGGATGCATTAAAATGATCAATCATGATAGTAAAGAGATTTATAATGTTATTCTTATAAGTAAATGCTTTTTGTTGATCTTTCCATTTATAAAAGAATCCTGAAAGTATCAGTTTTCACAACAATATTAAACCACAAGAGCACCAAATCAGCATGTTAGAATGATTTCTGAAGGATCATGGGACACTGATGACTGGAGTAATGATGCCTGAGATTCAGCTTTGCCATCACAGGAATCAAAATGTTATTTTAAATTTGTAATATTTCACAATATTACTTGTTATATATTTTTCAAATGTCAAATAATGCAGCCATGGTAAGCATATAGAGACTTCTTTCAGAAACGTGTACATAAACATTTTAATATATACACGTAATAAAAATCTAAATGTAAGATCTCTTGGAAAATTCCTATTTGAAAGAAATCTGGAAATCACTTTCTGCTGCACTTTCCAAAATTGATGACGCAAGCCATTTCAAGATAATTTCAATATTATTCTTGATATTTTTAGACCTTATTCTCATTGCTGTACGACTTTATCGGTTAAATCATCTTTTTTTTTTATCTGTTCAGTGACAATTTTATCAGAGACTGTGCCATCTGAAGCAAATGAGCTTGCTTCTCAGTCTGTGCCCACGGTGAGCACCTCCACACCAGGCCTCAGCGCTCCGGCAGGCACTAGTGGAATGGAGGAGAGAGACGACATGTTCATGGACGCAGGAGACAGGTGAGTGTTAGCCCTTAAATCTACCCGTGCAACACATTGATAACTTCCTTTCATTCTTGTGCACAAAGAGTTTGTGAGATCATGGACTCCATAATTGTGTCTGAATGATGTTTCTACAGCACTGAAGCTTCACTTGAGGCTGCGTCACAGACTGAGGCAGAGGAACCAGCCCAGACATCAGATGAGTCTAGTCTGCCTTCCACAAGCCAGGAACCTTCATCTAGTTCTGCTGGTACACAAGCACACTTAAAATTATGCAGGCCGCCTCAAGTATCTCATTACTTGAAAATTTACAAAGTCTTTTTTTCTCTTTCAGACACAAGCAGCTCTCAGCCTCCTAAAGCCAGAACAGGGTCTAGCAGACAATGGACTAGTGGGCGTGGTTCTCGGAGTTTTGTAAAAGAGGGGTAAGAACATGTACCATTTTTAGTTTCTTCAACTGTGGCAAATATTACATTTTTATTTCTTCTCATTTTAACCTGTATGTATTAACACAGTAAGATTTAACATAATCATGTGTGACCTCTTTCTTGCTGTAGGTGGACAAGGTGTCATGGGTGTGAGGGGCCGTTTTGCCAGGTGAAGCAAACTCTCAAGTCGCCATTCTAGTTGTGTAGCGACACATTCTGAACTAATAGTTCCAAAAGAAACACAGCCTCACATTTGTTCCACTTCAAGGATTCAGTCAAAGTATTAAAATTGTTGTTTGTTAATTTAATGCTTTAGGCAATCCATCATTGTTATTTTAATGATTTTACATCTGTACAATAAAATTGTTTTAAAGGAAAATTCTTAGTGTGTCCTTAATTATGTCACTGACGATGCAGCATTACCGTCAAAGGCTGTTTTTCCACTGCACATGAGACAAGGACATCACTAAAAATCTAAATTCACTGTTTATGGTATAGTAAAGAGATGAATGACTCAGTTTTTCTGAGTTTCTTGGCATTTGAAGAAGCTGCTTGCTGAGTTTTCCTTTGGACCTGTAGCAGGTTTTAAGATCACTGGTTTTTCTCTTTCCATTTTTATGCTGTAATACTTTCCTGTGCAACAAGAACACAAATATGTAATAAATGCAGTGTTTTCGTTAAACTATTATCTTAATTTTTGGTAAATGAAATGAAGCTAAAATATGAAAAACTGAACAATGGAAAATATTGAAAATATTTAAACAACTACAATTAATAGGAATATAATAAAAACAAATTAAAGCAATATAGATATATTTTGTAAGCAAAACAAACAAAAAAGAAACATTCAAAATATGAAAAAAAGCATATAAATACTAAAATAACAGTGGTTAAGAGCTACATTAGCCTGGCTTTCACTGAAAAATGTAGTCCTGGTTGAGGAGCTCATTCAGATGTGGAACTGGAAACAGTGCTGGGCAGATGTCCAGTGACCGCTTTTCACTAGTTTTAATGAATGTTGTTACTCACTTTGAGAGAATACATAATACTTGTACCCCTCTTTCACCCTAGAGGGTACGGACACGGCAGAGGTCACCATGGTTGGGAATCCTTTCCAGTTCTTCAAGATATTGATCATATGCCCCAGAGCTGCAGCTGAGGAAAAACTCCTAAAAGTTATTAAAACGCTCAAAGGTCTGTTTCACTTAAATTTAAGTTTACTCATCTTGGTCCGTTAGGCCTTACTTGGAACAAAATGTCCTTTTTGAGGCTTTATTGGGAAACTTCTGTTGCCAGAAGTAGTATATGGTATTTTTCACTTTTCATTAATTGCACAAATGCTTATACACATAAACCTGCCCTCTCCCTTTATGTCTAATTTATTATTAATATATCATCTAAATGTGATTAATCTTTTAAATGTTGTTGTAATGCTGTATGGACTAAAATGCAATTTTGTAACCAAACTAGTGATTCTTTACCGGCTTGTCTTCTGGCTCTTGTCTTCGCTGGGTACACGTGGGAAATTCTTTTCCCACAATTTGGAGTAACCTGGTATGTGTACTTTTGAGCCAATCCACCTGCAGAAATCGATTTGAAAATCAACAACGACACAACTGATAAAAACAGCATGCACATGTAATATTCTTCAAGTTCTTACCTCTTTTGAAGAAGATTACAGACTCTTTTCTGCTTCTGTACTCCGGAATAGATAAAGCAGCTGTGATATGACCAATCTGTCCAAACCCCTGGCTGACGGGTTTGGGAAAGCCATGATCCATCACACCGTTGTCAAACCTCCAGTAGTCCTTTCCCTGTGAAATATGTGCAAACGGGATACATCAGTTGTTGTCGTCCAGCATTTTATTTGACACCACTTCTGTTATAAATATAGGTAGTGAAATGAAGTGTTTTGTCCTGAACGTCTGTGTATGAACCTTGAAGAAGTAGGTTTTGCCCAGGCAGTTGCAGCGGGTGTAAACGGTGTCGATGGGAGACGGGATTCCCCACACGCTTGTAATTAACTGAGGAGGATCAGGATTTCTGTATTTGTCCAGTGTCCAAAAATAATGTCCTATAGAGAGAAAGGGAAAGTGACACAGTGATGTTCATGAACATTTGGTTCACTGTTCCCTATAGGAACTTTCCATATAGTTATAAAGGAATTACATTCCTCCTCAACCCCCACCCCCCAATTCTATTTCTGTAATACGCTTTAAAACCGCAAAATATAAATTCTTTAAACCAAAATAAGTGCTGCTATAAAGCAAATGTGCTGTACTGTGGTACTGACCTCTGAACACCACAATGGTACCATTTCTCAGTGTAGTCAGACCACTGACTGGACGCCCACTGCAGAGGTTAGTGTCATAATCATCTGGGGACCAAGTTAATAATCAAAATTATTTAAGACAAATTTTTTAACTTCATAATATCTGGAATTTTAAATATTCATGATAGTATTTGAGTGTCAGCAGTGTTCAGCTGGAAACCATGAAGCCTCTTAGTGAGAACAAAATTTGCCGTGAAAGATCTTACCAGCTTGATAATCTTTAATACTATCAGCTTTGTCATTCTTGTGTGTACTAGGCTGAATGGTTCTTTTTGTTGGTTTCACTGGAGCAGGAGTAGATGTTGTCTTTGGGACTGAGGTAGCTCTAGAATCCTTGAGAGATGACGATTCCTTGGATCTTCACCCAGTGCCATCATAGTCATTTCAGTGACAGAATATTCCTTTGGTACTGTGCTTGCGGGATCATTTGATGGTATTGCGCTTGTATGACTTTCTGTTGGTGCTGCCCTTGATGGACCATCTGTTGGTGGCATGCTTCTAGGACCTTCATTTGGTGCTGTACTTGTTGGACCTTCTCTTGGTGCTGTATTTGTTGGACCTCCTGTTGGTGATTCTGTTGGTGCTGTACTTGTTGGACCTTCTGTTGGTGCTGTACTTGTTGGACCTTCTGTTGGTGCTGTACTTGTTGGACCTTCATTTGGTGCTGTACTTGTTGGACCTTCTGTTGGTGCTGTACTTGTTGGACCTTCTGTTGGTGCTGTACTTGTTGGACTTTCTGTTGGTGCTGTACTTGTTGGACCTTCTGTTGGTGCTGTACTTGTTGGACCTTCTGTTGGTGCTGTACTTGTTGGACCTTCATTTGGTGCTGTACTTGTTGGACCTTCTGTTGGTGCTGTACTTGTTGGACCTTCTGTTGGTGCTGTACTTGTTGGACCTTCTGTTGGTGCTGTACTTGTTGGACCTTCTGTTGGTGCTGTACTTGTTGGACCTTCTGTTGGTGCTGTACTTGTTGGACCTTCAGTTGGTGCAGTACTTGTTGGACCTTCAGTTGGTGCTGTACTTGTTGGACCTTCATTTGGTGCTGTACTTGTTGGACCTTCTGTTGGTGCTGTGCTTGCATTCTCTTGTGGCTGTGGTGTGCTGGAAGTTGTCATCTCAGATGGCTGTTGAGTGGTAGACTCTATGGGGTTCTCATCAGCAGGGAGCATGCTGCTTGCATCTGGAGAGGACAAAATTACTGAAAAAAATATTACTGAAAATTACAAAATAAAAAGGACTATTACTGTTATGGTAATAGTTGGGGTATTACCATATTACTGTTATCCCTGTTGGGAATATTCAAATTAAATGACCCATCATACAATTGATCAGCTCTACCAAACTTGTTGGATGTGGATGTCTTTTTTTCCAGTAATAAACAAACACTGTTAAGTTGTTTTGATTGATATTGTGAAGCAGCTTTGATATCTGTTGAAATCTGTATTGTGAAAAGTGCTATATAAATATATTTGACTTGACTTATGGTAGAATCGAACTACTGTGGCTCTTCAGCATGCACAGGAAAACTGCAACACTAGTGCTAATGTCAAACCCTATGTTACCCATAGTCACCCACAAAAGACATAAAATGTTATTTGGATTTTGCTGATGTGGCAAGCACCTGCTGTCGGGGTGAGAGATGGACTGGGTGGGGGAGGGATGAAGCCAAGGTGCTGCTGTTTGGTTCTGGAGTGGTCCTCTCATAGTCTGAGTGGAAAGTGCTGTTTTCCCGCGAAATTATCTCTGTTGGGACATCAGTTTGAGAAAATAATAAATAAATAATAATAAAATAAATTTTGTAATTATGAACATATCTTTGTCAGCATTGTGCTGCTCGTCTGAGGCTTCTTGCATATTTTACAAAAAACTTGTTTATGCCAGATTATTAATGCTCACCAGGGCCCTCAGAAGGTGTGGACTCATTTTCATCCTCAGGGATCATTAACTCGTCTGCCTCGGCATAAGAAGACAATGTCATTTTATCGGAGTACAGTGGTTTTGTTTTGGTAGCAAGCATATATATATATATATAATTTGTATAACTTATTATTATTCATGTGAATTGACCTGTAATTATTCTCAGAGGGGAAAAAGTGAATATTACTTTAAGCATTTTTTTTCCATCAGGAAAAAGTCAAAGTAACGTAGTTCAATTCATGCTCAACACAGGGGAAAAAAGAGAAAGCCTCACCTCCAATCCCTTCCTCATTGGTCATCTCCTCATTGGAAGATTCTAACAAAAAAGATGTCACAACTATACTTTAAGAGAACTGTTACTACAAATAATCAACAGCTACGTAAAGCTAAGTATCAGTTACACTTGATTTGTTTATTTGTGACAAAGCTGCAGTAATTATACCTGTAGATTTTTTATTCTTTAAGTTTAGGCATAAGTTAGCAGTCCTTTGAGCTGCGGTGTCAGTGTTTCTTGACTTTAAGGCAGTATCTGTGAGAATCACAGAGATATAAGCTTAAAATTAGGGCAAAATTACACATGCAAACAGATAGATACATCTGCAATTCCAAATTTCTGTTGTTAGTTATTTTAATTAATAAATACCGTTCAAATGTTTGGGGTGAGTATAAATATTTTATTGATATTGTAAAGGATGCATTAAAATGATCAAAAGTGACAGTAAGACGTACATCGCTACATAAGATTACTGTTGCAAATAAATGCTGTTCTTGAGAACTTTCTGAGAAAAAAAAATATCATAAGCAATATCTGTTTTCAACATTAAAAATGAGAAGAAATGTTCTTGAGAACCAAATCGGCATATTAAAATGAAGGATCATTGAAGACTTAGTAATAATGTCAATAGATTAATAATAAGGTGCATTTTATATATTAAATGTGTTAACATATTTCACAATATTTACTGTTTTACTGTATTTTGATCAAATAAATGCAGTCTTGGTGAGCATAAAAAAGAAACATTAAACAAAATCTATTGTAATATTAGGTATATTTTTTTGCAATCAGTGCATGTTAGTCCCATCAAAATATACAATTATTATTGATTGTTGAAAATGTATTTACATGTTGGGAGCATTATCAATTAATTTAGTTTAATGGTTTACCTTCCATCAAGCACATGCTCTCATAATCAGGGCAGCACTGCTTGTATGGGACACAGTCGATATCACAGTGACATGGATTGCCTCTGTTAAAAGGCTCCCCGCAACGTCCTTTGCATGAGTCCTCTATGATCAGAAATAATAGCAAAGCAATCTCACAGTGTTTATGACATTCACACCAAATGCTACACCAAAACTAATGAAGTTAAAATGAATCTTACTTATCGTACACATGTTTATAAAGTCTGTACAGCACTCATTCAGGCCCAGACACTCATAGTCACACTGGCACAAGCTTCCTCTGTAGTACCCTTCTCCACAACGACCCTTGCAGCTATCTGGACAAGTTTGTTTTAAAGAAAATGCAGATTTTGCCTTAGTTAGAACTCAATATGTTGAGCAACATATCTGTACATTCTGACACAGAGACAAACAAAACGAGAGATGAGTTAATTATTTACAGTGTCAACAGAAGTGACTGCATCACTACTATTGAGTGAAAAACAGCTCACTGTTATATTTACAGAATAAAAATATGGCGATAGATAGATAGATAGATAGATAGATAGATAAGATAGATAGATAGATAGAATAGATAGATAGATAGATAGATAGATAGATAGATAGATAGATAGATAGATAGATAGATAGATAGATAGATAGATAGATAGATAGATAGATATTCTGTTGACTTACTAGGATTTGAAGAGCTTGTGGAAGCAAATGCAAAGAGCAGCAGTAAGGACAGATAGGTGGCCATCTCAGTTGTTCGCTGGAGTCATCACAGTCATCTATTCTAGACCCTCTGGTTTTTCACCTGCAGTGATCTTCACTTTTATATAGAGGCAGAGTGCGTTGGTGTTCCCCTGTCTATCCAATTATACAGTCAGTGCTGAATTAGTAATCGTCTAGTTTTCATGGGTGCGGTGATTCACAAAGACAAACAGACTCTGAACATCCCCCCCTCACGGTGTGCGCCTGTCCGAAAAAACATTTACAAAGTTCTCTGCCTGGTGACATCACAGGCTATTCAAATTTCAAAAGTTCAGTTGGACAAAAAACTTTAGCCAAAAGAAGATTCGTTATAAATATTTTAAGAACATTTCTGTCAGTGTGGTTTTCTGGGCTCTATCTCGTCGTCTCGCGCGCACATTTTTTTCTTTGACTAACATTATATTATTAATAAAAATAACAACATCATTTTAAAATCCTTTTTTTTTTTCATTTTGTTAGGGACCAGTGTGGCGTAAATTACTATATAAAAGTAATAGAGTACTATAATTACATCTTCAACGGTGAAATTAATTACTTTCTCTCTACTATTGCATTATTATTAACACTTTCTAAATCCCATATCAACTTCGACCAGTTGAACAATATGGAAAAATATGAAACTGCTCTTTTAATTATTTCAAGTAAATAATATAAATTTGTTTTAAATAGTTCTTAAACTGACCAAAGCATTTAAAGGGAAAAAGTTACATTAGCACTTCAGTGGGCCAGTGAACCAAAGACAGAAAAGAAAAAAAATCGCTGTTGTTTCTGGCGTCACAAACTACAATGTAACCAATCACGTCAAATTGTGGTGACAACGAGTGGACATCTGAGTTGGTGTGAGTAAGTTACGTGGAGGCAGGCTAATTTGCATATTCAAAGGACCGTAGTTACATTCAAGCTAGAAAAAGTTTAAATATGTAATTTTGGTGATCAAAGATTGGGTTTAGGGGGGCTTTAAGAAATTATTGTCCAGATTGGTCAACCTGCGTTATCTCACACCACCTACGAGTAAACTATTGAGTTTATTTCGGTGGATACGAATTGACTAAATCTATACAGTGCACTTTAAAACACCTTCATCTCCAAGCTTGTAAAGCAAAAACAACATTATATGTAAATCGTATTCCGGAAAATGCTGTGCTAAAAAAAGCAATCTTAAAAAAATCCATTCCCCTTTGGTTGCTGAGACAGTCACCCCTTTACAGCAATATGGTTTCGTCCAAATCTATAACAGGAAGAGCCGATGTTTACCATTTGCAAACAGGAAGTCAAAATCCTGTCAAACATCGTGTCAAAATCGATGCAGTCTGTCAAATCAACCGATTTGTTGCGGATAAAATGAATTTAAAGTGTTTGTCGGCTGCGCAAAGATTTGGTCGAGGTTAATGGAAAGCAAACGCTGAGAGATTTTGCAGTAATGGTGCATACTGGAAAGGAAAACTGGTTTTCCTAGGCAATTCGTTCTCTGTGAAGTGACACCGCCATACAGGTAGCAGTCTACTCGCGGTACAGCTGCCATGTATAGGGTAGATCGTTACACAAAATAAACACTTCTCCTGAATACCGAGTGACAAATAAAATGCGAATCGAATCTAATATGTGACGTTAAGAGCTTGTCCAGTGTGATTCTGTCAGTGTTGATGCACTAAAAATGATCTGTAGCTGCTAATGAATTCCTGACATAACATGTTATTCGTAAAACTTGCCTTATGCCAATCGTTACTGTGATCACTTAGTCTGAGTGTTATTTCCAGATTGTACTTGAAAGACAGGAAGAGCTATTAATAAGGATTGTAACGAACATTCTGCTACTTTTTGACATGTTGCATACTCTTTATTGTATGTCAGTCACTACTGTAGGCTGTTTCAATGGTCAGTGGTGTTTCATTAGGACATTGTCTTCAGCATACATATGAATAAGACATTTTGTCTTTCATAGTACAGGTATTCATTATGGTTTTTTTTTCCCTGACAGTGAGATAGGCAGACCCTCTCAGTGTAAGGATGGGTGCTGAGAGCAGTGCCCTGCCAAGCTGTGTGCTGGAAGAGCCGCTGATGACATTGCCGTCTGGTCTTACCATGTACTCCCGCCCTCCTCCAGGATGGCAAGCATGCCTCCGTCTTTGTGCATAAGCAAGACAATGAAGATAAAGTAAATAAAGCTGCCAAGGTATAAGTAAACTGCTAATAAGTAACCTCATCAATAACATGTATTATCTGTCAAAAGTTTGGCCACATCTGCTCACCAACACTTTAATCTTTAATATGATTATTTTCCACATTGTAGAATAATAGTAAAGTCATCAAAACTATGAAATACAAATTGAATTGAACTATGGGAATTATGTAGTAGTCAAATTTGAGTTGAAATTTTGAATATATATATATATATATATATATATATATATATATATAATACAGCCTACCTCTAAATCATTCAGCTATTTCAGTTCCGGACATGTCATGTTCATTGAAATGAATTAACCTGAGATAATACATCTTCCTTTGCAGCACTTGATGACATTAAGGCATCCATGTCTTCTTCGCTTCCTGTCATGCTCAGTGCAGGGTCATGGTATACATTTAGTTACAGAGCCAGTTGAACCATTAAAACGGCTGCTTGACAATCTTACTCCGGAGGAGATCTGCGCAGGCCTCTACGACTTACTGCAAGCGCTAGTTTTTCTACATGACAGGGTAAGAGTCCATTTACATTTAATTAAGGCTTTTTTTTTGTTTGTTTTATTTAGACAGTTAGTTGACCAATGACATAATATAAACTCATTGTTCTAGCTAAATCTTTCATTTTTGTCTCTTAGGGCAAATCAAGTCACAACAATGTGTGCATATCCTCAGTGTTTGTCAGTGAAGATGGCCATTGGAAGCTTGGGGGGATGGAAACAGTCTGCAAGTTTTCAGAGGCAACACCAGAGGTGACATCCGTTACTAATTTGTGCCTTGCACACATACTTTAAAGGTACACAGTATGTAACTTTTGGACCTCTCATGGTAAACAACAACAACCATAATAATCCAAAAATAAGTATTTATGAGTGAGTCATTGAATCATTCATTCAAACGGAAGGAATTTGTTAAAAATTAAACATTTTAAATATACTGCAATTAACATTTTGTCAGAACCTCTAGTAAAATGCATGTTATTTTGCTTAGATTTGTTAGTGATCTCTGTTTGAACATCGTGAAAAAAATTCCCCAGAGGTTTTTAAAAAATAGTTTAATATTTTTAAGTTATAATAATATATAGATTTATATGATAGATATTATAAAGTTGATTACTCTAACCCTTTGTATGTGTGACTTCCTCTCCAGTTTCTCAGAAGTATCCAGAATGTAAGGGAAAATGGTGCCATTCCTCCTGAGGAAATGGTAGGTTCCATATATACCACCGTTCAAAAAGTTTGGGGTCAGTAAATGTTATAATATTACAAAATATTTCCATTTCAAATAAATGCTGTTCTTTTGAACTTGCAACGATGTACTAGTACAAATGCAATGTAGCACAACTGTATTCAACATTGATAATAATAAGAAAATCCAATTCAGTAAATTAGAATGATTTTTGAAGGATCATGTGACACTGAAGACTGGCTGCTGATTTAGCTTTGCCATCATAGTAATTATTTACATTTTAAAATACACTCACCTAAAGGATTATTAGGAACACCAGACTAATACTGTGTTTGACCCCCTTTCACCTTCAGAACTGCCTATTCTATGTGGCATTGATTCAACAAGGTGCTGAAAGCATTCTTTAGAAATGTTGGTCCACATTGATAGGATAACATCTTGCAGTTGATGGAGATTTGTGGGATGCATATCCAGGGCACAAAGCTCCCATTCCACCACATCCCAAAGATGCTCTATTGGGTTGAGATCTGGTGACTGTGGGGGCCATTTTAGTACAGTGAACTCATTCTCATGGACTCATTGTTCTCGAAACCAATTTGAAATTATTCAACCTTTGTGAGAAGCCTTTTATTCAAGCATTATCCTGCTAGAAGTAGCCATCAGAGGATGGGTACATGGTGGCCATAAAGGGATGGACATGGCCAGAAACAATGCTCAGGTAGACCATGGCATTTAAACGATGCCCAATTGGCACTAAGGGGCCTAAAGTGTGCCAAGAAAACATCCCCCACACCATTACACCACCACCACCAGCCTGCACAGTGGTAACAAGGCATGATGGATCCATGTTCTCATTCTGTTTACGCCAAATTCTGACTCTACCATCTGAATGTCTCAACAGAAATCAAGACTCATCAGGCAAGGCAACATTTTTCTAGTCTTCAACTGTCTAATTTTGGTGAAGCTCTTGCAAATTGTAGCCTCTTTTTCCTATTTGTAGTGGAGATGAGTGGTACCCGGTGGGGTCTTCTGCTGTTGTAGCCCATCCGCCTCAAGGTTGTGTGTGTTGTGGCTTCACAAATGCTTTGCTGCATACCTTGATTGTAACGAGTGGTTATTTCAGGCAAAGTTGCTCTTCCATCAGCTTGAATCAGTCTGCCCATTCTCCTCTGACCTCTAGCATCAACAAGGTATTTTCACCCACATGACTGCCGTATACTGGATGTTTTTCCCTTTTCACACCATTCTTTGTAAAACCTAGAAATGGTTGTGTGTGAAAATCCCAGTAACTGAGCAGATTGTGAAATGCTCAGACCGGCCCATCTGGCACCAACAACCACCTTTCTTAAATCACCTTTCTTTCCCATTCTGACATTCAGTTTGGAGTTCAGGAGATTGTCTTGACCAGGACCACACCCCTAAATGCATTGAAGCAACTGCCATGTGATTGGTTGATTAGATAATTGCATTAATCAGAAATTAAACAGGTGTTCCTAATAGTCCTTTTGGTGCATATTAAAATAGAAAACAGATATTTTAAATTGTTATAATATTTTATAATATTAATGTTTTACTGTATTTTTAATCAAATAAATCTATCCTTGTTAAACAGAGAAGACATTTTTTACCAACCCCAAATCTTTCATCATAATCATATTTGTTGCTGGAATTCACAAGGCCTGGGACAAATTACAGGCTGATGATGACAGCCCTGATCATTCTGACTAAGTAATATAATAATGTGTTGTTTTTTTAGCTTGAAGGATTCAAAGTTCTTCCCGACAAGCATGCCCACTCCGAGACGCTTTTTCATTCGGGGTGATGGTGGAGGCTTTTCTTCCACTCCTGACGGGACACGGTTCAGTAACGCTCTTAATTCAACAGACGCATGTAAAGCAAGCTCGGTGTGTCTAGGATTCATCCTGTTGTGGTAGTTGCTAAGCCCTTACTGCTCAGACATTGAGACATATTTGTTAATGGACTGACAACTGCGATCAAAACAAATCAGAGTCTGTTTAAAGACAGGTTTTCCATTCAGAGTGGGTTATAATGTTTTCATGTTCAAAGAACAAAATGATCCACATGAGCGATGTAATAGTGATGCAACATTTTGGCAACATTTTGGATTTTTGGGGCAGAGGCTCACTGAAAACATATGTGTGGCTGTCTGTGATATCTTTTTTTCTTTTAGTGAGTCTCACTCATTAAAAAGTTTTTCCATTCCCTCTTTCTTGTGTGTTTTTATTTACTTTCCATGTCTGCTCCCCATCTTTGTAACCTCCATGTGGTCCTCCACCCAAACTTTCTGTCTCAGTCTCAGATGATTTGTTGGAGAGTCTGAAGAACACGCTGCAGGCAAGCCTCTTGACCCCTGACCCCATGTCTCGCCCACCACTCAGCATTTTGCTGACTCACACTTTCTTCAGGTTCGCTTTTGAAAACCACTCTATTTAAATTAATAGTCTATTCATGGTAAAGTGTCTTTTAAAAATCAACTTAAATTTTATCTGAAAATTCAGCTTTGCCATAACATGAATATATTACACTTTAAATTGTAGTCATTTCACTATTTGACTGATTTTGATCAGACAAATGCAGAAAATGTAATTTAGTTTGGCTATAAAAAGTGAATTTACCTAAATTGAAATATAATGATTAATAAGGTGATGAAATTATTTAAATACATAACCTATCTCTTATAGAAATGACTTCTTGGATATCATGAACTTTCTGAAGAGTTTGACTCTGAAAAATGAGGAGGAGAAGAATGAATTCTTCAAGTAAGCTTTCCTCTCAAATACATGATTTTTTTACATTTTTTTTGAAGGATGACATGATGTAATTAAATAAGTGTGTTTCTCTGCAGGTTTCTCTTGGACCGAGTTCATAACCTCCCAGAGATGTTAATTGCTACACGTCTGGCTCCTAAGCTACTTAATTCTTTAGTGTTTGCTGAGCCCATGGCTGTAAAAAGTTTTCTTCCTCACCTCCTACGGCCTAAGCAAGGTAAAACCAGCCAGTAAACTTTTAGGAGATGCTTGTACTTCTTCATTAGTCTCAGTGTTGATGTTTTCTGATGTACAGACTCGAGTGTGAGTGCTGGAGAGGAGTGTCTTCTGTCTTTGTCTTTGTATCGGAGATACGTGGTTCCTCAGCTCCTCAAGCTCTATAGGATGAATGAGGAACACGTCAGGATTGTGCTTCTCTCCCACATTCACATCTATGCAGAGTTCTTTCCCATGAAGAACTCAGAAAACAGATTCTTCCTCAGGTACTTTGAGAATGTTTGTGCTTGTATCAACAGCTTAGTACTACTCTATACTTAAAGTTTTCAAGCTGATATTTAGGGCCCAAGCCCTGAAAGGGCGCAGAGCCCTATTGTTTTCCTTCCGATTATTATTTTTTTTTTTTTTTTTTTTTTTTTTTTTTTTTTTCTAGCGACTATCGGGCACTTTTTGGGGCCCTTAACATGCTCGAAAACTCTTGAAACTTTGCACACGGGTCAGAACCCGCGGCCATCAGAGCCGGGCTGAAGCTGGTACCCGGGCGTGGCAGGGCGGCTCGTCAGCGCCCCCTGGAATGGGGTCCGAACACCTGGTCCATAACTCAAACACACTTGCATGTAATAATATGAAACTCGGTACACATGTCGATAGCAGAATTTCATCTATACCTCGCGTTCTTGCTTTTTACCCCAGCCCAACAGGAAGTCGGCTATTGAGGTTTTTTTGTAAAACACACGCAATGAACTTTTAAATACTCCTCCTAGAGCTCTGATCCAAATTCGACGAAACTCGGTCAGCGTAGAAGTCAAGACATTGAGGATGAAAGTTTGTGTGGGGATTTTTGATATCTCGAACGGTTTGGCCGTGGCGAGGAAACGAAACTATGGCGAGAAACGTGAAACAGGAAGTGTGTCATAACTTCAGCATACATTAACTGATCTGGATGAAACTTCAGCAGTGCGTTCGCTGTAAGAGGACGATCACATGGATGTGACTATTGTGAGTCAAAGTTATAGCGCCACCAACTGGCAGCAGGAAGTGTGTCACTTTCAAAATGCTTTGAAATCACCCTCTTATTTTTACCCAATTTGCTTCAAACTTCATCTGTATAATGTACATACACGGCAGATGAAGACCTATGAATGGATTCTTGATATCTTTGAAACTGTTGCCGTGGCGACGCATCAAACTTTACCATTCTTTTAGGATGCATTCTTTTAGGGATTCGAACATTTGTCCATAAATCAAACACACGTGCATGGATTAATATGAAACTCGGTACACTCATAGATCACATCAGGCCAAACAACTTTCGTGCTCTAAGTTTTACGACAGTTCAAACGGAAGTCGGGAATTATGTTTTTTTTTTTTAAATAATTGTCCTAGAAAAACATCAAATTACAACCCATGCTGTTACCAATCACCACCAAACTCGGT
The DNA here is from genome assembly GCA_030378365.1 of Hybognathus amarus. Lineage (NCBI taxonomy): Eukaryota > Metazoa > Chordata > Actinopteri > Cypriniformes > Leuciscidae > Hybognathus > Hybognathus amarus. Next base: position 31,166 of record JAQIUQ010000923.1, on the reverse strand, counting down.
GTGCATGAAGTCAAGACATTGAGTATGCTATATTCCGGACGGATTTTTGATATCTCGAACGGTTTGGCCGTGGCGGATTTTTTTGACTAAAAAAGGACACATAAAGTGTGTTATAACTTGGTTAGTTTTACTGACAGTTACAAAACTTGCCGTGTATATTGTTCTATTCAAGCCAAACAACTTTCTAATTAACAATAATAAGCTCAAACACACAGAAAGTCAGATATTGTAGTTTGAATATGATCATGCTCTTTCTGAACCTAGGCCTGTCACACAGTCTGTGTGTTGTGTGTGTGTGTGTATGTAGGGGGAGGGGGCTTAATCATTTCACTGTGAGTCTGGCCTGCTAAAGTAAATACATTTCTTAAGCCTGGTATTTTTTACATAAGTTTTATTAGGGCCCAAGCCCTGAAAGGCGCAGAGCCCTATTGTTTTCCTTCCGATTATTTTTTTAGGGCCCAAGCCCTGAAAGGGCGCAGAGCCCTATTGTTTTCCTTCCGATTATTTTTTTTTTTTTATTTTTTTTTTCTTTTTTTAGGGCCCAAGCCCTGAAAGGGCGCAGAGCCCTATTGTTTTCCTTCCGATTATTTTTTTTTTTTTTTTTTTTTTTTTTTTTTTCTAAGCGACTATTCGGGCACTTTTGGGGCCCTTAACATGCTCGAAAACTCTTGAAACTTTGCACACGGGTCAGAACCCGCGGCCATCAGAGCCGGGCTGAAGCTGGTACCCGGGCGTGGCAGGGCGGCTCGTCAGCGCCCCCTGGAATGGGGTCCGAACACCTGGTCCATAACTCAAACACACTTGCATGTAATAATATGAAACTCGGTACACATGTCGATAGCAGAATTTCATCTATACCTCGCGTTCTTGCTTTTTACACCAGCCCAACAGGAAGTCGGCTATTGAGGTTTTTTTGTAAAACACACGCAATGAACTTTTAAATACTCCTCCTAGAGCTCTGATCCAAATTCGACGAAACTCGGTCAGCGTGAAGTCAAGACATTGAGGATGAAAGTTTGTGTGGGGATTTTTGATATCTCGAACGGTTTGGCCGTGGCGAGGAAACGAAACTATGGCGAGAAACGTGAAACAGGAAGTGTGTCATAACTTCAGCATACATTAACTGATCTGGATGAAACTTCAGCAGTGCGTTCGCTGTAAGAGGACGATCACATGGATGTGACTATTGTGAGTCAAAGTTATAGCGCCACCAACTGGCAGCAGGAAGTGTGTCACTTTCAAAATGCTTTGAAATCACCCTCTTATTTTTATCCCGATTTGCTTCAAACTTCATCTGTATAATGTACATACACGGCAGATGAAGACCTATGAATGGATTCTTGATATCTTTGAAACTGTTGCCGTGGCGACGCATCAAACTTTACCATTCTTTTAGGATGCATTCTTTTAGGGATTCGAACATTTGTCCATAAATCAAACACACGTGCATGGATTAATATGAAACTCGGTACACTCATAGATCACATCAGGCCAAACAACTTTCGTGCTCTAAGTTTTACGACAGTTCAAACGGAAGTCGGGAATTATGTTTTTTTTTTTAAATAATTGTCCTAGAAAAACATCAAATTACAACCCATGCTGTTACCAATCACCACCAAACTCGGTGTGCATGAAGTCAAGACATTGAGGATGCTAAATTCCGGACGGATTTGTGATATCTCGAACGGTTTGGCCGTGGCGGATTTTTTTGACTAAAAAAGGACACATAAAGTGTGTTATAACTTGGTTAGTTTTACTGACAGTTACAAAACTTGCCGTGTATATTGTTCTATTCAAGCCAAACAACTTTCTAATTAACAATAATAAGCTCAAACCCATAGAAAGTCAGATATTGTAGTTTGAATATGATCATGCTCTTTCTGAGCTTAGGCCTGTCACACAGTCTGTGTGTGTGTGTGTAGGGGGAGGGGGCTTAATCATTTCACTGTGTGTCTGGCCTGCTAAAGTAAATACATTTCTTAAGCCTGGTATTTTTAAAATAAGTTTTTATTTTTATTTTTTTATAAGTAAAGGCATATAACCTGTTTAATTGTAGTGCATTGACAATAGTTTTATATAATTAGTGTATTAATTAAATTAACTTGGTCCATAAATCAAAAAAGTAAGTAAATAAATCAAAAAGGAAGTGTGTTAAAACTTCTGCATACATTAACTGATCTTGATGAAACTTCAGCAGTGTGTTCGTTGTAAGAGGTCGATCACATAGATGTGAGTCAAATATATAGCGCCACCAACTGGCAGCAGAAAGTGTTTCACTTTCAAAATGCTTTGAAATCGCACTCTTACTTTTACCCGATTTGCTTCAAATGTAAACACACGCCAGATGAAGAGCTGTGAAAGCATTATTCAATATCTAAGATAATGTTGCCATAGCAACGCATCAAACTTTAACATTCCTTTTTTTTGATGATTTTGAGTCTCTTAGCGGCTTTTGGGGCCCTTAATGGGTTTGAAAACTCTTGAAACTTTGCACACAGGTCAGATCCCACAGCCATCAGAGCCGGGCTGAAGATGGTACCCGGGTGTGGCAAGGGGGCTGAGACAGCGCCCCCTGGAACGGGGTCCAAAAACTTGGTCCATAAATCAAACACGCTTGCATGTAATAATATGAAACTCAGTACACATGTTGATCTCATCGTTTCATATATTCATATATTCTCCTCAAGCCGGACAACTTTCTAATTTACACTCATGAGCTAGGACCCACAGAAAGTCAGATATTTTGGTTTGAAAATGTTGAGTGTCTCTCTGAGCCTACACTTCTGTATGGCAAGCCCTTTTAACATTTAAAAGCTAAGTTTGACTATTCGTAATTAACATTGTAGATATCAACAACGTCTTTCTAGTCGTAATTACATTTTGGATAGTTTGTATTATCATTTAATATATCTGTAACGTAATTGTGACTAGTCGAAACGACAGATAGAGTATGGCAAACCGTTTTAACATTTAATCATTTTAACCTACTAGTCTCTATTTTCATGCTACTAGTACTTATTTTTTAGATACTAGTATCTATTCCATTAAGTACTAGTACTTATTCATTAGCTACTAGTGCTTATTCTTTAGATACTAGTGCCTTTTCTTTAGATACTAGTGTTTATTCTTTAGGTAGTAGTACCTTTTTAAAGATACTAGTACTTATTCATTAGACACTAGTCCTTATTTATTAGATACTAGTACTTATTCATTAGATGCTAGTCCTTATTCATTACATACCAATGCTTATTAATTAGTTATTAGTACTTATTCATTAGATACTAGTATCTATTAAATAGATACTAGTACTTATTCATTAGACACTAGTACTTATTTCAATGGTGACTAGTAACTATTCTTTTGTTACTACTAGTCACATTTTTTCCATTGACTTCTATGGTGATCTGTCATTCAGATATCAACTATTCAGTTCTGACTAGTATGTTAGTATGTATTCCAATTGTGGAATACATACTAGTATGTATTCCAAAGCAGGGGTTACGTTTTTGCACGTCGTGCAGAATAACCCAAAAGGCACCAAGGTGGCGGTGCCACCGGCTTTATATATATATATATATATATATATATATATATATATATATATATGTGTATATATATATATATATATATAAATATAGCTGCGAGCAGCGATGGAGGGCCAAAGCCGGCGGTACCGCCATCCCGGTGCCTTTAGGCACCGGGGTTGCGGTGCCACCGGCTTGGGCCCGCAATCGCTGCTCGCAGCTATATTTATACTTTGATGTTTTTCTGTTATTTCTCACACTTTATCATACAGGTTTTGCTGGGAATGAGGGATACAAATGACTCACTCGTCGCTCTGACGCTACAGAGCTTGGCTGTGCTTGTCCCGTTGCTGGGTGCCCAAGTGGTTGTTGGTGGGCAGAGGACAAAAGTTTTTAAACGGACTACGCCAAACTTCCCAAAGTCCACAGAGGTCACCCCAGAGAGTAAGTATCCTGTAGCTGGATTCTCATTTATCAGTAACAGTCTTCTTAATGCCTAATGTATTTATAAATCAAATTCAGATGCTCAGGTATGAAACACTTTTGATGGTACTAACATTATTTTCAGGCCACTGGAGGACGCTGCTGCGTCAATTTCTATAAAGTGATCTGTTTTTCTTTTCCTAAAAGAGGAGCTGAATGCATAAAGACAAAAAAAAAAAAAAAACATACACTCATCCAATTTTTTCCTCTGCAGCATCGCCTGTGCATATTGTTGGGCCATTGCATCCCTATATCTCACAACCACCAAAAGTTATGAATGTGTTCCCAGAGGACAAAAAGGTTGTTACAGAACATTTGTACTCCTTCCAAGCAACTGAAAAAAACACTACCCAGCGCACCATTGCAGAGAGAGCAGGTATGCCACAGCCGACACTTACAGTTCTGAACTGCTTATTCTTGAATTAAAGGGTACATATCATGCTTTTAAATCATTTTTAAATCATTTATTTTTACTTGTAAATCATACATTTGTGGTCTATATAAAGCATAACTGCAATGCTTGGGTCTGAATTCCTCATTATTATAGCTCCACAGGCCCCTTTTCTACCCCTTTTCTGATGCGTTTCTGTGAGCAAGTCATTTCAATGCCGGCCCCTTTAAATAAAAAAGGAGTTGCGTCTTTCCCCGCCCGCTTTCCATGTCACTGAGTTCATGGTCGATTCTCTCTGCGTTTGGCCATTATTGTAGTTTGATAAGAGATACGATTACTATAGCTTCAAAGAACATTTTTATTCACACGTTTACAAAATGTCAACAACGGAAGACTTGTCCACCAAGCCTTACATATTTGATCCAGAGCGAGCGATTTGAAAAAGACGACAAACCTGCAGTTGTGTTATTAGTGAAAGTCGACTATTTCTCTTGTTAAAACAAGCACACTGACCAGATTAATGACTGCGGTCTGATCTTACCACTAAAAATGTGTATTGATAATAAAATGATAACGTTTAGAAAGCATCAGAAAACACAGCAGCTAAATGATAGACGGAATTTACCCCTCATTCAGACGAAGTCGGTCGGCAAACCCTTCTTTATACTAGTGGAGGTTGTTGAAGTGAGGATCCTTGAAGTGCTTCAGGTCACTACATCCAACAACCGAACATTTTGACTTGCCCTCTCGTAACTTCTTCATCATTGAGCTTGGACTACAAAATCGGAGCGAGAAATAGTAATGGCGGATTGCTCAAAGTGTTGGACCGGTCGTCGATGTCCTTATTTGTCAATTCCGCTGCAAATACTGTGACGTTATTGTTCAAAAAATGTCATAGACAACAGAAAAATCTGAACAGGTTGAAAAATATGACCAAAACAGAATATAAAGATATAAACAAAGCACCTAAAGAGAATAATTTCATCTTTTCTGTACTTATAAACACTCCAAATATACAACAAAATGCATTTAAGGGCTAAAAAAGTGGATTTTGCATGATATGTGCCCTTTAAATGTATTTGTCACTACATGTTTGAATGTGCAACCCTTCTAAAAACAAGTGGTCTCTCCAGCATTGAGCAGCGAGATGTCATTCCCTTTGAACGGGTACAAAATTGACACACAGGCTGTGGACAACATGAAAAGTAACGGAGCGGTGAGATCCGACGAAGACTGGCCTAACTGGAGTGACACAGAGGAGGCAGAGAAAGACAAGAGCCAGTCAGTCCAGATCAGCATTCGGTCGCCAGACATCCCCGATCAGAGCAACTCTGCTATGCCAGCTGACAATGAGGATGAGAGCAAGGAACCCTGGGATGATTTCGAGGACTCTGAAATGAGCTCAGGACAATCACCTTCCACTGCTTTACCAGTCTTTGTGCCGAAGACATCAACAAAAAGCAGTGCGTCATCTCCTCCGAGGCAATCAAAAGCACTCAAACTGAACCCTAGTGTTAAAAGTGTTCCAGAACATAACCATACCTCATCATGGGACACCAGCTGGGACCAGGGAACTGAAACTTTCAAAACCAGCAAAACAAGCTTGGCACTGGAGCCCAAGCCAAAAAGCACAATCAAAAGCCCTGAAGCTGGAAGTCTCGGGGAGGAGTTCACCATTGCGGTGAAGAAGAAGCCCAGTGAAAGATCCGGAACTAGACTTTTTTGCAGACATGGTCCCAGATATAAAGCTGTCTTCCTCCTCTTTTCTGCTCCCTGTGGAGAGCTCAGCTAGTGATCACATCACGGGACACACAACAGACCCATCGATAGATAGAGCTAAGCCTCACTGCCAAGTTTGCTGCAGCTGACTTGACTGAAGTAAGTTCAGCTGTGTGACCCAAGCATTTATTTTTTTATAACTACAGTATGATGATGAATAACATTGAAGCGTGTGCTGAACCTTTGTTTTGTTTTCACAGACAGAGGCAGAAGGATGGGGTGATGACCTCAACTGGGAAGATGAGAACACATGGTAATCAGCTTGGTCCTTTACACAAAGCCAGATAAGAGATTCCCACACAAAAACAGTTACATATTCCATCATGACATTGTCACTAAAGACCAACATAGACCACAACTTGACATAAAAATGTAGTAATTTAAGAACAATAATTTAAGAGAGTAGTGTGTATTTTCAGATTCCCCCCACCCAGTCCAATATGCTAATCACTCTACATTCACCATAGAAATTGTTTGGCTATGGAAAAAGGTTCTTTGCCATTTAGTTTTTTTTAAGATAGCATGACGGATCCGAAATATGCCAAATTCGATTAGGAATCCTTCAGTTATGTTACACAGAAAAGGGGTAAATAACTTGAATATGCATCTACTTCTAATGTTGGTTTGATTTGTGCCATACAGCTTTTTTATGTTCGATGAGCCTTAGAGGACAGACAGCCTGAGACTTGAGAAAAAAAATACATACTCTAACTTGTTCACTAGATTTGGTTGAGAGCCTGAAATTATTTTATTTGTATTATCAGCTGCTGATTAAATAAAATGGTTTTATGGTATTTGACCTCCTTTGATTCCTTGTGCAGATTTGTTGATGTCCACTATGAAATAAAAAATGTAAAAAAAAATTTGCCACCGACTTAAAGTTGACACTACAGCAACAGAACACCAACCAAAGCCAGCAGACATGTTTGTTTGGATTTCAGAGTCGAGAAGTGTCAGCTCGTTGGTTGGCATAAGTTCAAACAAGTGATGACAGAGGCCTTCCATCTAGGGCAGGCATTTCCTCAGGTTTAAGTGGAAATGTTGCAGTTTCAAATATTCAGTGCTAATTAGGTTACTGGATGTGTTTCTCTTCATGATTCATGTACAATGCATATACATTAGATCATGGTTTTCATGGTTTAGGACAATGCATATACATTCAACAAATAATAATAGATAAGATATTTGTGCAAATATTTCATCAAATTTTTTGTTAAGTCCAGTTTGTATCTGTTAACCCAACCCAAAGTTATACTTCAAAAAGCATTTCCATATGGGCATTGCATCATCCATGTTTGTCAGAAAGATGTCCTTCACTGCGTTCTTTCCTGCTTCCCATGTGGCTGTGTCAGTTTGACAGAAGTCCAATAAATACAAAATCTTTGGAAGTAAAATACAACATTGTGGCATAACTTTGGTTTCAATCACTTCACTGTGAATGGAAGGTGGACTATAAGGTGCCTGGATACAATCATGAATTATTAAAAGCCTTTTAGTCCTCTGATTAGGCACAGACATGACTGTCAATGATGGTGAAGTAGGTACAATGCATGTGCGAGTGTGAACAAATATATGACTCTTCCGAAACTATTTGAATGAGAAAGGGGATCAATGGCAAGGCGTAGTTTCAATGTCCTCTGTCTTCAATGGACATTCCATTTCTGGGACTGTAACACCTGTGTTGGCAGAGTTATGAGAGAGCCCTGAGCTCTCCCAATTAATCAAATCCTCAATTTGGATTCCCTAAAACCAACAGATGATAATATTATCAGTATGTAGATTGAAAAAAATCATTTAAAGGTGGACAACACTGTCATTGGCATTATCATTCAACTGCCACATCTTCCTCTGGCTCGCGGATGGGGTGCTGCAGCATCCCGAGCTCACACAGCTGGTTTGGGGTAAGGAAGCCCTCTGTCCTGATAGGATGAGCGTTCCATCCAGCAGAAAATTCTACGTGGGATCTCAATGGGGGGGGGGGATTTTTTAGTTTCTCTGATCTTCTTGAAACTCTGGATTCTGATAGAGGGCCATGGGACTTAGACCTGAGTGCAAAAATGGAGGCTCTAGACCCTTCCAGAGCTGAGATATTGAGCATCTACACGTAGCATTTATGCCATTATAAGATATCTCAATATGCTCAGCTCTGGAAGGGTCTAGAGCCTCCATTTTTGCACTCAGGTCTAAGTCACATGGCCCTCTATCAGAATCCAGAGTTTCAAGAAGATTGGAGACACTTATTTTTTCGCCCCCCCCCCCAAAAAAAAAAAAAAATATATATATAATTTTAGTTTTGTATGTGTGTTTTTAATCAAATAAATGCAGCTTTGGTGGGTATATATATATGGGATATATATATATGTTTGTGTGTGTATATGTATGTACATGTGTGTGTAACTGGAGATGGTTACTAAGTGAAATAAGTATAAATTCGATCTAGCATTAACGTTATAGGATTCATTTTAATATGCCTAATGTAGCACCTACAGCCTTTCAAACCATTCATCCAGAACACACACAAATACATATGTATATGTATAAAGTATAAATGTATACTTAACTGAATCCCGTTAACAGTAACGTTAATGTTATGAATTATTCCAGTCAGTAACCATATCTCCATTTTAATTTCAACAGACAACACTGTTAACAGTTAATGCCGTCTCTCCATCATATTTACAGAAATGTGCTGCAAATGGTCATTGCTGTGCTGTGTAAATGTATTCTACGTTATGCGAGAACCCCATTTCCCTTCAAAACATAAACACAAAAACGTATTAATGCCGTTTCTGCTACTCCAAAGAAAAAACATGCTATTATATGCAAGCCATTCAAGTGTCTCCAACGCAAAAATCAGTGTTAATTATGCGTCAATATTTACCGATAATTGCTGCAAATACAGTTTCTGCTGTCTGCCCCGCTTTAAAATCATTGGCAACACTGGTCTGTTTGGAACTATTGAGAGCTACACGAACCACGTGACAGTGTGGCGGCGAGATCAAGAGTGTTGTAACTCTCATATTTAACGGCTCTGGCCGAATCCATTTGTTTATAGATCAATGATTAAAAGTGTTTTAACTTATAATATTTGTAGCAGGGTATGTATATCCCTTGCTGTTATTGGTTGGTGTCATGGTAACCCTGCGAGCCTATCAGTGCCGATCAGTGCCGAATGTAGCAGCGAGATGTTTAGCCCTTGCTGTGATTGGTTCCGTTCTGTGAGCCTATCAGTGCCCAGTTTGGGGAGTATAAAAATGTGAGTGGTTTGTTTGCCAGGTATGCGTCACAGTGGGTCCTGCCCATAGTAGTGTTGTGTTTGAATCGTGAACTTGATTGAGATGTCAGCATGATGTGGCTAGCAGGAGAGTTTCTGGTTTTCTCTCTGGTGTGCACTGGCCCTTGCGATAGCTGCCAGGTAAGTTTCCGTATTTTAAAGAGTTTTCTTGGTTAACGGGAGACTGAATTGCTTGTATGATTTCAGTGTTGTTTCGTAAGTGGCTGCAATTCTCATAAGGCGAGTGACGGTGTGACAGTGCTGCAAACCTCCTGTGGTAAGTATGATTTTAAGTTAAGTTTGTTTTTAATTAAGCCCTATTCGCATGGGATTAGTATTATCTGGTGACCTGTAGTAATTTGTAATAATTGCGGAGTTTGTCTGTGATCTTAATCCCGTGCGAATCGGCCATGTCTGTAATTTGTAAAGTAAAAATTCCCCCGCAAATTACCTACTATATTTCGCCGAACACCGAGGTCCTGTGATAATATTAGTCCCGTGCGAATCGACATCTCTGTGATTTGGCCGGATCGTATATAATTTTTTCAAGGTTTTTGTTTCATCTGCGCCTTTTTATCCATCTTTCGCGGAGAATATAGGCTGAGTTGGAGTGTTTTGATAGTATTTTGGGTGCGGGATCATATCGCTAGTACAACTATACAATTTGCAGAAAGAGAAAGCTGAAAACCATCAGAAGAGCAAAAACAAAAAGAACGATTAGATGGAGATGAATGACATGTTTAGCAGGATATGGTAAGGACAATTCTTCTGTTTATTATATACAGCTAGACATAATAACGACAAGACATTTCAAAGCTATAGCCTAATGACATCAATATTCGGGAGATAAGTCAGTAAATTCGAGTAAAATCACAGGCTAAGCTTATCCCGTGCGAATGCGCCACATGAAATTCAGATGTGGGTGGGTAATTTCAAATTTACAAATGGTCCCCAGGGTAATCCCGATGCCAATAGGGCTTAAGTAAATGTTTTTTTGTTTTTTTTTTAATCTCACTTTTACAAGTGAAAAATCTTTTGTATGTGAGTAGTTTGTGTTTTATTTTTTATTGGATCACTGAACGGGAGGGGTTGGCTGTGGTTATAATTTGATTTTGTATATTTTCACATAGTGTGGTTATTTTTTTTTTCACTGTGTTTGTGTGTGTGTGTGTGTATCTCTTTGTTCAAGGGAAGGTCTTCAGAGCGACTGAAGAGAGCAAAATCATGTTCAGACGTTACCTTTGACCTTCATCCAAACAGACAAACTTATTTACAATCCAGGACAAACAGGTGAGCTGTGAATGACCCTTGGTTGAAGCTATCATCTTCAAATGCATTATGCAATATATGTGAGTTTGTTGGTGTCTTTGCAGTTAAATTCAGAGTTGTCTCCATGGATCCCAAATTTGTGCCTTTTGATCAAATATACAGTAAGACCAGATGTTTCACCATTTTGAGTGTTCTGACCATAAATGAAAAGCAAATTAAATGCAGGTTCTTTTAAGATGCTGAAATTTCAACTTCAATGACTGCTTTTAAATGTTTATTATTCCTGTCTGTCTTGCAGTACAGGTTGCTCGTGCTGGAGGTGAGTTTGCTTCGGTGGAAGACTTTGAATGGAGCCAATGCACTTTTCTTTCTTTGCAGATTTTCTCTGAGCTGTTAATTTGTTTTAATAGGACAAAGATAATAACCGGATTGGTCAGTGGACAAATGTTTCCTCAACGGAGCTGATATTGGAGCTTTCTCAGTTAAACCTAGAGGCTCAGATGGGGATGTACACGCTAAAGGCTTTTATTGCTGACCGAGAAGTCTCCCAAGTTTTTAAGGTGGAAAAAATACGGTAAGTAGTTGTGTATGTGTAGTTCAATGACAGATCTGAGGCCTTAACCTAAAGCGCTTTGTTTCTGGTTTAGTTTTGCCCAAGTCTGATGTGACTAAACACACCGCAGACCTACAGCGTTGCAGTTATGGGACTGAAAGTTGAGTCCTGTGGCAAGTGAATGATGCTTTATTTTCTTGTCTTGTGGTTGGTCAGTTCTTTATTTTGTTCTGATGTTTCCCAGTTTGTCCGTTCCAGTTGTCTGTCAGCGTCAATATGGCTCCAGCAGTGCAGATTCTGGTCTACAGCGTTCTTCCCGGTGAGAATTTCAGTTGCTGCTAATGTGCCGTTTGACACTGATATGTGTTTCCAGAACCATGTACTGTATGATGTGGCTATTTTTCAATTTGGGAATGTTGGTGTGTGTGTGTCCTACAGCGTGTTGGTCCTTGTTCCAGGTATCTCTGCAGTTTTCTCCAGCTGTTCCTGCGGAGGGAAATGTTCTGATGGTTCCTGCTCAAGCAGGATCTCTGTGTAGCCTCAGTGCTGTAGATTCATTCATTAAAAACCAACACATTATGACTTTAGTCTTCTTTTCAGGTCTTCTTTTTATGATCTTTTAATGTGACGGAAGGACGGACGGACGGACGGACAGAAGTAAGATATTTTGTTTCGGAGGACTGGAGGCCGGAGGACTGGAGGCCGGAGGACTGGAGGCGCGGAGGTAGAAAAAAAATATTTTTTAAAATTAAATAAAAATATCCATCCATCCATCCAGTTTTGGATAGATGGATGGATCCAGTCCCCTAGCGTGTGGCCTAGTGCGGGCGCCATGGTCCCCCAAATGGAAAATCGGAGATATACATCTTTGTTCGGCTTGAGCCAGGGATCACAGTGATGCAAAAATCATGATTCTAGCTCAAACGGTCTAGGAGTTATGTGCAATTTAGTACTTTTAGATTTTTTTTTCTTTCTAGCAAATACAATAGGTTTTCAGCACTTAGTGCTTGAAAACCTAATAATGAGAGACCTTTTTGACGACTATAGCGCCACCTATGATCCAATCCTCACGAAACTTTGCATGCTTCCTAACCATGTTAGGACACATGCTCATCGATTTTTGTGAAGTTGTGACTTTTTGGGGGGGGATTTATTGGCTTTTGGCTGTATTTTTGCCAGGGACCACATTCTAAATGACCCTGTTGTAGCCAACCAAATGCAAAATTTCAACTTTTTTTCGATAATTATTTATCTAAAGAGTCCAGAGAATAGGCCTAGACTGGTTTGGTCCCGATTGGGCAAAAAACCAGGGACTAGTTCGCAAAAGTAGGTTTTAGACAAAAAACGGCATAGCAGTTTTTGGATGAAAAAACAAGACGAAAATGAAAAAAATCAGTTAGATTTCATTAATTCAAATGTTTGTTTCTGAAGTCACAATTTAGCACAAGTAAAATTGAAAAAAGGGAGAAAAAGGCAACTACATTGATAATGTAACTGGAAAAACAAGAAAAATGAATGTCTGGTTTCCATTTTTAAATTTTTTTCATTTGCATTTTATGGTCAGAAAATTGAATTGTGAAGCGTTACACGGACCAAAAATACGACCCATAAATCGTAATCCTTTGCTGCGTCCAATTCGCCTACTTATGCTTACGCTCTATAGCCTATGTAGGCTACTCTTTTTGTGAAGAAAAAGTACATAGCTACTGTACAGTGCTTGAAGTGGGGAAAGGTGCCGGTAGGCCTACTGTCTTGCATTTGGCAAATCATGACATTTGACATTTTTACAGTGAAAAACAAAACTTGGAAATATTGCTGGTACAACAACAATTCATTGTTATTTATTCACAACATAGCTATTTAAACAAGTCGTGTGTGCGCGCATTTTACACAGACAGACACATTGTGGATTTGAGTGTGGACTCATATACTCCCAAGAGTGTTAATTTAACAGTTTTTGCTGTGTACAAAGAGCCGTAGTTAGACTGACAAGCTGAGCCATATCGCAGAAATTATCGCTGGCGATATTTCCGCGATATTATGGCTCAGCTTGTCAGTTAACTGCGGCTCTTTGTGGTAAATGCCGCTCCATCTGAAAGCAGGTTAAAGAGATTTAGCGTACTACTAATCAAGGAACCAGCTTTACCGACGAGATGCGCATAACAATGTGATGCGATATGTCGTCCAGCCCTATACCTTTAACTTTTAAATAGCCTACATCATTACATTCAAATGGCAAACACCTTCGGAAAGTCTCCGCATGAAAGACCCACTACTGGCAGGTGAACGTGCGACAAAATTTCTCTCCGAAACAGAAAGAAATTTAATTAGATTGAATGGAGGATTTTAACTGTGACGAGATGATTGACAGGTCAGTTAAGGCGATAGGATCGGTCAGTTACGGCGATAAAGATGTCGAAGTAGGCTACGTCCTCCCAAAGCTTGCCTACTCTTTTATTACACACTCAAATGTATGTACTTTTTCTTCCAAATAGAGTATACTTTTAGAGTGTTTAGGAATTATTATAAGCACTCACTTCCTGATGTCTAGAGCACTGCGCAGGCTCAAACCAGCCCATTCTCATCCCAAGACGTCATTTACCTGACGCTTTTGTTTTGACTATACGGACGCAGCAAAGAATTACGATTTATGGGTCGTATTTTGATTTCCGATTTTCATCTATAACAGATCAAGGACAATCGGATATCGAGATTATTTTTCGTTTTCCGTTTTTAATGTCAGAACGAAAAATGGGTTGTTTTCCGTTTTTTGTTTTCCTATTTAGGCTACTAATGGTAAGAAACGGGCCGTTTCAAGAACCGGTCCGTTTTTGTCTTTTTTCCTTTCAAAGCGAAAATCCATTGGCAGCAAAGACACGGACCGTTATCGTCGCGATGGGAGAATATTGCAGTAAAAAATTAGAGCATATATTAGTTGTATGACGACTGAGTTTTTTATTCACGATAGCAACTAAATGATGCGCGGATTTAGATGTGGGTATACGCATATGCTCGCAATACCGCAAAGCTGAGATATTGAGATATTTATAATGTCATAAATGCTACATGGGATCTCAATATCTCAGCTCTGGAAGGGTCTAGAGCCTCCATTTTTGCACTCAGGTGTAAGTCCCATGGCCCTCTATCAGAATCCAGAGTTTCAAGAAAATTGGAGAAACTTATTTTTTTGCACAAAAAAAAACATAAGGGGTACCACTATCGTTTGCTTTGGGTCGAAAAATAAGTTTCTCCAATCTTCTTGAAAGTCTGGATTCTGATAGAGGGCCATGGGACTTAGACCTGAGTGCAAAATAGAGGCTCTAGACCCTTCCAGAGCTGAGATATTGAGATACCCATGAGATATTTATGACATACTGAGTATTGAGCCATTATAAATATCTCAATATCTCAGCTCTGGAAGGGTCTAGAGCCTCCATTTTTGCACTCAGGTCTAAGTCCCATGGCCCTCTATCAGAATCCAGAGACATTAAAGAGATTGAAGAAACTTATTTTTTTTCGCACCAAAAAAAAAAACATAAGGGGTACCACTGTCGTTTTTTTTTTGTGCAGTGAAAAAAAGTTCTCCAATTTCTGAAACTCTGGATTCTGATAGAGGGCCATGGGACTTAGACCTGAGTGCAAAAATGGAGGCTCTAGACCCTTCCAGAGCTGAGATATTGAGATATTTATGAGATATTTATGACATACTCGAGTATATTGAGCCATTATAAATATCTCAATATCTCAGCTCTGGAAGGGTCTAGAGCCTCCATTTTTGCACTCAGGTCTAAGTCCCATGGCCCTCCTATCAGAATCCAGAGTTATCAGAGAAACTTTTTTTTTTGCACCAAAAAAAAAACATAAGGGGTACCACTGTCGTTTTTTTTCGTGCGAAAAAAAAGTTTTCTCTAATAACTCTGGATTCTGATAGAGGGCCATGGGACTTAGACCTGAGTGCAAAAATGGAGGCTCTAGACCCTTCCAGAGCTGAGATATTGAGATATTTATGAGATATTTATGACATACTGAGATATTGAGCCATTATAAATATCTCAATATCTCAGCTCTGGAAGGGTCTAGAGCCTCCATTTTTGCACTCAGGTCTAAGTCCCATGGCCCTCTATCAGAATCCAGAGTTATTGGAGAAACTTTTTTTTTGCACCAAAAAAAAAAAAAACATAAGGGGTACCACTGTCGTTTTTTTTTGTGTGCAAAAAAAAAAATTTCTCCAATAAACTTCTGGATTCTGATAGAGGGCCATGGGACTTAGACCTGAGTGCAAAAATGGAGGCTCTAGACCCTTCCAGAGCTGAGATATTGAGATATTTATGAGATATTTATGACATACTGAGATATTGAGCCATTATAAATATCTCAATATCTCAGCTCTGGAAGGGTCTGAGCCTCCATTTCACTCAGGTCTAAGTCCCATGGCCCTCTCGTGGAATCCAGAGTTATTGGAGAAACTTTTTTTGCACAAAAAAAAACATAAGGTAAAAACATGCAGCGGTATCCACTGTCGTTTTTTTTTTTGTGCAAAAAAAAAAGGGTCCCTTCTCAATAACTCTGGATTCTGATAGAGGGCCATGGACTTAGACCTGAGTGCAAAAATGGAGGCTCTAGACCCTTCCAGAGACTGAGATATTGAGATATTTATGAGATATTTGTGACATACTGAGATATTGAGCCATTATAAATATCTCAATATCTCAGCTCTGGAAGGGTCTAGAGCCTCCATTTTTGCACTCAGGTCTAAGTCCCATGGCCCTCTATACAGAATCCAGAGTTATTGGAGAAACTTTTTTTTGCACAAAAAAAAAACATAAGGGGTACCACTGTCGTTTTTTTTTTGTGCAAAAAAAAAGTTTCTCCAGAAACTCTGGATTCTGATAGAGGGCCATGGGACTTAGACCTGAGTGCAAAAATGGAGGCTCTAGACCCTTCCAGAGCTGAGATATTGAGATATTTATGAGATATTTATGACATACTGAGATATTGAGCCATTATAAATATCTCAATATCTCAGCTCTGGAAGGGTCTAGAGCCTCCATTTTTGCACTCAGGTCTAAGTCCCATGGCCCTCTATCAGAATCCAGAGTTTCATTGGAGAAACTTTTTTTTGCACAAAAAAAAAAAAAACATAAGGGGTACCACTGTCGTTTTTTTTTTTTTTTGTGCAAAAAAAAAGTTTCTCCAATAACTCTGGATTCTGATAGAGGGCCATGGGACTTAGACCTGAGTGCAAAAATGGAGGCTCTAGACCCTTCCAGAGCTGAGATATTGAGATATTTATGAGATATTTATGACACACTGAGATATTGAGCCATTATAAATATCTCAATATCTAGCTCTGGAAGGGTCTAGAGCCTCCATTTTTGCACTCAGGTCTAAGTCCCATGGCCCTCTATCAGAATCCAGAGTTTCAAGAAGATTGGAGAAACTTTTTTTTTGCACAAAAAAAAAAAAACATAAGGGGTACCACTGTCGTTTTTTTTTTTGTGCAAAAAAAAAGTTTCTCCAATAACTCTGGATTCTGATAGAGGGCCATGGGACTTAGACCTGAGTGCAAAAATGGAGGCTCTAGACCCTTCCAGAGCTGAGATATTGAGATATTTATGAGATATTTATGACATACTGAGATATTGAGCCATTATAAATATCTCAATATCTCAGCTCTGGAAGGGTCTAGAGCCTCCATTTTTGCACTCAGGTCTAAGTCCCATGGCCCTCTATCAGAATCCAGAGTTTATTGGAGAAACTTTTTTTTTTGCACAAAAAAAAAAACATAAGGGGTACCACTGTCGTTTTTTTTTTGTGCAAAAAAAAAGTTTCTCCAAAACTCTGGATTCTGATTGAGGGCCATGGGACTTAGACCTGAGTGCAAAATGGAGGCTCTAGACCCTTCCAGAGCTGAGATATTGAGATATTTATGAGATATTTATGACATACTGAGATATTGAGCCATTATAAATATCTCAATATCTAGCTCTGGAAGGGTCTAGAGCCTCCATTTTTGCACTCAGGTCTAAGTCCCATGGCCCTCTATCAGAATCCAGAGTTATTGGAGAAACTTTTTTTTTGCACAAAAAAAAAAACATAAGGGGTACCACTGTCGTTTTTTTTTTTGTGCAAAAAAAAAAGTTTCTCCAATACTCTGGATTCTGATAGAGGGCCATGGGACTTAGACCTGAGTGCAAAATGGAGGCTCTAGACCCTTCCAGAGCTGAGATATTGAGATATTTATGAGATATTTATGACATACTGAGATATTGAGCCATTATAAATATCTCAATATCTCAGCTCTGGAAGGGTCTAGAGCCTCCATTTTTGCACTCAGGTCTAAGTCCCATGGCCCTCTATCAGAATCCAGAGTTTCATTGGAGAAACTTTTTTTTTGCACAAAAAAAAAAAAACATAAGGGGTACCACTGTCGTTTTTTTTTTTGTGCAAAAAAAAAAGTTTCTCCAATAACTCTGGATTCTGATTGAGGGCCATGGGACTTAGACCTGAGTGCAAAATGGAGGCTCTAGACCCTTCCAGAGCTGAGATATTGAGATATTTATGAGATATTTTCTGACATACTGAGATATTGAGCCATCTGTAGATATTACTTCAATATCTCAGCTATGGAAGGGTCTGAGAGCAGGGGTCACCAAACTAAGGCCCACGGGCCAACTCAGCCCCGTCAACCCCTTTGACTGGCCCCCCAGCCCCTCTGCCCCCACAATTTAACCCGGCCCTATGAGGCAATCCCCAAAAGTCATCATGGCCTTTTTTTCTTTTCTTCTTTTTTTAATAATTAAAATAATTTAAAATAATAACATGTCTGCTTCTGGTATTTTGTTCATCATTTTCAGTTAAAAAATATATTAGTTATAAAATTGACTGTATTTGCCGAATTCGTCACCCAACATGCTCGAGATCAAGCAGTGAAAGATAACACGCGCAGGGAACTGTCAGTGTTCAGGACAGCAAAATATCTTACATTAAATGAAAAGTTGATAGAGAGTTTTCAAAGAACAGTGGACCAACAATTATTTTTTTGCTCAGAGTAAGGACCATGCAGTTTGTATTATTTGAAAGAAAGTGTGGCGGTTTTCAAAGAATATAATCTGTGTCGTCACCACTAAACCCGCCACAAAGAGTATGCTAGCTTGCGAGGGCATCAAGAAAAGACAGGATTCGGAGGATGAAAGGCATACTGGCTGCACAACAGTATGTATTCCTTCGCCAAACTCGGAATCAGGTGTTAATATAGTAGTGTGGATATAGTAGTGGAGATGGCTGTGCCAGGCTAGTAATCTCTACTACACAATGAGGCCTGTTGGTGGTCATTTTTGTCTGGGTCATAAAATTCTGTTATATAGCTGACCCTGCCCTGCCCCCCATCACAGTCAGGAACGGTAATGTGGCCCCCAGAGAAAAAAGTTTGGTGACCCATGGTCTAGAGCCTCCATTTTTGCACTCAGGTCTAAGTCCCATGGCCCTCTATCAGAATCCAGAGTTTCAAGAAAATCAAAATTTTGACCCGAAAAAAAAAAAACGTACAGGTGGTACCACTGTACGTTTTTTTTTTTCGAGGTCAGAATTTTTGATTTTCTTGAAACTCTGGATTCTGATAGAGGGCCATGGGACTTAGATCTGAGTGCAAAAGTGGAGGCTATGACCCTTCCAGAGCTGAGATATTGAGATCTCACGTAGCATTTATGCCATTGTAAATATCTCAATATCTCAGCTCTGTATGCCATTATAAATATCTCAATATCTCAGCTCTGGAAGGGTCTAGAGCCTCCATTTTGCACTCAGATCTAAGTCCCATGGCCCTCTATCAGAATCCAGAGTTTCAAGAAAATCAAAATTTTGACCCGAAAAAAAAAAACGTAAGGGGTACCACTGTCGTTTTTTTAGGGTCAGATTTTGATTTTCTTGAAACTCTGGATTCTGATAGAGGGCCATGTGACTTAGATCTGAGTGCAAAAATGGAGGCTCTAGACCCTTCCAGAGCTGAGATATTGAGAATTTCACGTAGCATTTATGCCATTGTAAATATCTCAATATCTCAGCTCTGTATGCCATTATAAATATCTAAATATCTCAGCTCTGGAAGGGTCTAGAGCCTCCATTTTTGCACTCAGATCTAAGTCCCATGGCCCTCTATCAGAATCCAGAGTTTCAAGAAAATCAAAATTTTGACCCAAAAAAAACGTAAGGGGTACCACTGTCGTTTTTTTTCGGGTCAGAATTTTGATTTTCTTGAAACTCTGGATTCTGATAGAGGGCCATGGGACTTAGATCTGAGTGCAAAAATGGAGGCTCTAGACCCTTCCAGAGCTGAGATATTGAGATTTCACGTAGCATTTATGCCATTGTAAATATCTCAATATCTCAGCTCTGTATGCCATTATAAATATCTAAATATCTCAGCTCTGGAAGGGTCTAGAGCCTCCATTTTTGCACTCAGATCTAAGTCCCATGGCCCTCTATCAGAATCCAGAGTTTCAAGAAATCAAAATTTTGACCCGAAAAAAAAACGTACAGGGGTACCACTTCGTTTTTTTTTCGGGTGGAAATTTTGATTTTCTTGAAACTCTGGATTCTGATAGAGGGCCATGGGACTTAGATCTGAGTGCAAAAATGGAGGCTCTAGACCCTTCCAGAGCTGAGATATTTAGATATTTATAATGGCATACAGAGCTGAGATATTGAGATATTACAATGGCATAAATGCTACGTGAAATCTCAATATCTCAGCTCTGGAAGGGTCTAGAGCCTCATTTTTGCACTCAGATCTAAGTCCCATGGCCCTCTATCAGAATCCAGAGTTTCAAGAAAATCAAAATTTTGACCCGAAAAAAAAACGTAAGGGGTACCACTGTCGTTTTTCGGGTCAGAAATTTTGATTTTCTTGAAACTCTGGATTCTGATAGAGGGCCATGGGACTTAGATCTGAGTGCAAAAATGGAGGCTCTAGACCCTTCCAGAGCTGAGATAGATTGAGATCTCGATGAGCATTTATGCCATTGTAAATATCTCAATATCTCAGATCTCACGTAGCATTTATGCCATTGTAAATATCTCAATATCTCAGCTCTGTATGCCATTATAAATATCTAAATATCTCAGCTCTGGAAGGGTCTAGAGCCTCCATTTTTGCACTCAGATCTAAGTCCCATGGCCCTCTATCAGAATCCAGAGACTTCAAGAAATCAAAATTTTGACCCGAAAAAAAACGTACAGGGGTACCCCTTCGTTTTTTTTTCGGGTCAAAATTTTGATTTTCTTGAAACTTCTGGATTATGATAGAGGGCCATGGGACTTAGATCTGAGTGCAAAAATGGAGGCTCTAGACCCTTGCAGAGCTGAGATATTGAGATTTCACAGTAGCATTTATGCCATTGTAAATATCTCAATATCTCAGCTCTGTATGCTATTATAAATATCTAAATATCTCAGCTCTGGAAGGGTCTAGAGCCTCCATTTTTGCACTCAGATCTAAGTCCCATGGCCCTCTATCAGAATCCAGAGTTTCAAGAAAATCAAAATTTTGACCCGAAAAAAAAACGACAGTGGTACCCCTTGCGTTTTTTTTCGGGTAGAAATTTTGATTTTCTTGAAACTCTGGATTCTGATAGAGGGCCATGGGACTTAGATCTGAGTGCAAAAATGGAGGCTCTAGACCCTTCCAGAGCTGAGATATTGAGATATTTATAATGGCATACATGAGCTGAGATATCTGAGATATTTACAATGGCATAAATGCTATTGTAAATATCTAAATATCTCAGCTCTGGAAGGGTCTAGAGCCTCCATTTTTTGCACTCAGATCTAAGTCCCATGGCCCTCTATCAGAATCCAGAGTTTCAAGAAAATCAAAATTTTGACCCGAAAAAAAACGACAGTGGTACCCCTTTGCGTTTTTTTTTTCGGGTCAAAATTTTGATTTTCTTGAAACTCTGGATTCTGATAGAGGGCCATGGGACTTAGATCTGAGTGCAAAAATGGAGGCTCTAGACCCTTCCAGAGCTGAGTATTTAGATATTTATAATGGCATACAGAGCTGAGATATTGAGATATTTACAATGGCATAAATGCTACATGAAATCTCAATATCTCAGCTCTGGAAGGGTCTAGAGCCTCCATTTTTGCACTCAGATCTAAGTCACATGGCCCTCTATCAGAATCCAGAGTTTCAAGAAAATAAAAATTTTGACCCGAAAAAAAAAACGTACAGTGGTACCCCTTCGTTTTTTTTTTCGGGTCAGAAATTTTGATTTTCTTGAAACTCTGGATTCTGATAGAGGGCCATGTGACTTAGATCTGAGTGCAAAAATGGAGGCTCTAGACCCTTCCAGAGCTGAGATATTGAGATTTCACGTAGCATTTATGCCATTGTAAATATCTCAATATCTTCAGCTCTGTATGCCATTATAAATATCTCAATATCTCAGCTCTGGAAGGGTTCTAGAGCCTCCATTTTTGCACTCGGATCTAAGTTCCAATGGCCCTCTATCAGAATCCAGAGTTTCAAGAAAATCAAAATTTTGACCCGAAAAAAAAGCGACAGTGGTACCCCTGTACGTTTTTTTTTCTGGATGTGAGAATTTTGATTTTCTTGAAACTCTGAATTATAATAGAGGGCCATGGAACTTAATCTGAGTGCAAAAATGGAGGCTCTAGACCCTTCCAGAGCTGAGATATTGAGTATTTATACGTAGCATTTATGGCATTGTAAATATCTGCAATATCTACAGCTGGCATGTATGCTATATGAATATCTCAATATCTCAGCTCTGGAAGGGTCTAGAGCCTCCATTTTTGCACTCAGATCTAAGTCCCATGGCCCTCTATCAGAATCCAGAGTCTACAAGAGGAATTTTGAGATTTTCTTGAAACTCTGGGATTCTCATGAGGGCCATTGGGACTTGAGATATCATGCAAAATGAAGGTATCTAAACTTGCAGGAGCTGAGGATGAACTGGCACGTAGCATTTATGCCATTGTAAATATCTCAATATCTCAGCTCTGTATGCCATTATAAATATACTAAATATCTCAGCTCTGGAAGGGTCTAGAGCCTCCATTTTTGCACTCAGATCTAAGTCCCATGGCCCTACTGTAGGAATCCAGAGTTTCAAGAAAATCAAAATTTTGACCCGAAAAAAAAACGTACAGGGGTCACCCTCGTTTTTTTCTTGGGTGGTGGAGTTTTGATTTCTTTGAAACTTCTCAATTTGGATAGAGAGGCCAGTGGGACTTAGATCTGAGTGCAAAAGTGGAGGCTAGACCCTTGCAGAACTGTAGAATATTGGGTGTTTAATGGCATACAGAGCTGAGAATATTGAGATATTTACAATGGCATAAATGCTACAGTGAAATCTCAATATCTCAGCTCTGGAAGGGTCTGAGCCTCCATTTTTGCACTCAGATCTAAGTCCCATGGCCCTCTATCAGAATCCCAGAGTTTCAAGAAAATCAAAATTTTGACCCGAAAAAAAACGTAAGGGGTACCACTGTACGTTTTTTTTTCGGGTCGGAGTTTGATTTTCTTGAAACTTCTGGATTCTGATGAGGGCATGGGACTGATCTGAGTGCAAAATGGAAGCTCTAGACCCTTCCAGAGCTGAGATATTTAGATATTTATAATAGCATTGCAAGCTGATATTAAATATTTACAATGGCATAACTGTTGCGTGAAATCTCAATATCTCAGCTCTGGAAGGGTCTAGAGCCTCCATTTTTGCACTCAGATCTAAGTCCCATGGCCCTCTATCAGAATCCAGAGTTTCAAGAAAATCAAAATTTTGACCCAAAAAAAAACGTACAGGGGTACCACTGTAGTTTTTTTTCGGGTCAAAATTTTGATTTTCTTGAAACTCTGGATTCTGATAGAGGGCCATGGGACTTAGATCTGAGTGCAAAAATGGAGGCTCTAGACCCTTCCAGAGCTGAGATATTTGAGATATTTATAATGGCATACAGAGCTGAGATATTGAGATATTTACAATGGCATAAATGCTACGTGAAATCTCAATATCTCAGCTCTGGAAGGGTCTAGAGCCTCCATTTTTGCACTCAGATCTAAGTCACATGGCCCTCTATCAGAATCCAGAGTTTCAAGAAAATCAAAATTTTGACCCGAAAAAAAAAACGTAAGGGGTACCACTGTCGTTTTTTTTTTCGGGTCAAAATTTTGATTTTCTTGAAACTCTGGATTCTGATAGAGGGCCATGTGACTTAGATCTGAGTGCAAAATGGAGGCTCTAGACCCTTCCAGAGCTGAGATATTGAGATTTCACGTCAGCATTTATGCCATTGTAAATATCTCAATATCTCAGCTCTGTATGCCATTATAAATATCTAAATATCTCAGCTCTGGAAGGGTCTAGAGCCTCCATTTTTGCACTCAGATCTAAGTCCCATGGCCCTCTATCAGGAATCCAGAGTTTCAAGAAAATCAAAATTTTGACCCGAAAAAAAAACGTAAGGGGTACCACTGTCGTTTTTTTTTTCGGGGTCAAAATTTTGATTTTCTTGAAACTCTGGATTCTGATAGAGGGCCATGGGACTTAGATCTGAGTGCAAAAATGGAGGCTCTAGACCCTTCCAGAGCTGAGATATTTAGATATTTATAATGGCATACAGAGCTGAGATATTGAGATATTTTACAATGGCATAAATGCTACGTGAAATCTCAATATCTCAGCTCTGGAAGGGTCTAGAGCCTCCATTTTTGCACTCAGATCTAAGTCACATGGCCCTCTATCAGAATCCAGAGTTTCAAGAAAATCAAAATTTTGACCCAAAAAAAAACGATAAGGGGTACCACTGTACGTTTTTTTTTTCGGGTCAAAATTTTGATTTTCTTGAAACTCTGGATTCTGATAGAGGGCCATGGGACTTAGATCTGAGTGCAAAAATGGAGGCTCTGAGACCCTTCCAGAGCTTGAGTATTGAGATTTCACGTAGCATTTATGCCATTGTAAATATCTCAATATCTCAGCTCTGTATGCCATTATAAATATCTAAATATCTCAGCTCTGGAAGGGTCTCAGAGACATCCATTTTTGCACTCGGGTCTCAGTCACGTGGCCTCTCTATAGGAATCCAGAGTTTCCAGAAATCAAAATCTTTGGCCCGAAAAAAAGCGACAGTGAGTTACCCCTTACGTTTTCGGGTAGAACTAGATTTATCTTGAAAGTATCATGATTATGATGAAGGGGCCCCATGTGGCTCTAAATGTTGATGCGAATGGAGGCCTGAGCCCTTGCCAGCTGAGTATCTGAGATTTCACGTAGCGTTTTATGCCATTGTAAATATCTCAATATCTCAGCTCTGTATGCCATTGTCGATATTCTAAAATATCTCAGCTCTGGAAGGGTCTCGAGCCTCCATTTTTGCACTCAGATCTAAGTCACATGGCCCTCTATTAGGAATCCAGAGTTTCAAGAAAATCAAAATTTTGACCCGGAAAAAAAAACGACAGTGGTACCCCTTACGTTTTTTTTTCGGGTCAGAAATTTTGAGTTTTCTTGAAACTCTGGATTCTGATAGAGGGCCATGGGACTTAGATCTGAGTGCAAAAATGGAGGCTCTAGACCCTTCCAGAGCTGAGATATTTAGATATTTATAATGGCATACAGAGCTGAGATATTGAGATATTTACAATGGCATAAATGCTACGTGAGATCTCAATATCTCAGCTCTGGAAGGGTCTAGAGCCTCATTTTTGCACTCAGATCTAAGTCACATGGCCCTCTATCAGAATCCAGAGTTTCAAGAAAATCAAAATTTTGACCCGAAAAAAAAAACGTACAGGGGTACCACTGTCGTTTTTTTTTCGGGTAAAATTTTGATTTTCTTGAAACTCTGGATTCTGATAGAGGGCCATGTGACTTAGATCTGAGTGCAAAAATGGAGGCTCTAGACCCTTCCAGAGCTGAGATATTGAGATATTTACAATGGCATACAGAGCCATTGTAGATATCTGAGATATCTACAGCTGGCATGTATGCCATCGTGAATATCTCAATATCTCAGCTCTGGAAGGGTCTAGAGCCTCCATTTTTGCACTCAGATCTAAGTCACATGGCCCTCTATCAGAATCCAGAGTTTCAAGAAAATCAAAATTTTGACCCAAAAAAAACGTACAGGGGTACCCCTGTACGTTTTTTTTTCGAGGTAGAAATTTTGATTTTCTGAAACTCTGAGATTCTGATAGAGGGCCATGTGACTTAGATCTGAGTGCAAAAATGGAGGCTCTAGACCCTTCCAGAGCTGAGATATTGAGATTTCACGTAGCATTTATGCCATTGTAAATATCTCAATATCTCAGCTCTGTATGCCATTATAAATATCTAAATATCTCAGCTCTGGAAGGGTCTAGAGCCTCCATTTTTGCACTCAGATCTAAGTCCCATGGCCCTCTATCAGAATCCAGAGTTTTCAAGAAAATCAAAATTTTGACCCGAAAAAAAAAACGTACAGGGGTACCCCTGTACGTTTTTTTTCGAGGTCAGAGTTTGATTTTCTTGAAACTCTCGATTCTGATAGAGGGCCATGTGACTTAGATCTGAGTGCAGAAATGGAGGCTCTAGACCCTTCCAGAGCTGAGATATTGAGAATTTCACGTAGCATTTATGCCATTGTAAATATCTCAATATCTCAGCTCTGTATGCCATTATAAATATCTAAATATCTCAGCTCTGGAAGGGTCTAGAGCCTCCATTTTTGCACTCAGATCTAAGTCCCATGGCCCTCTATCAGAATCCAGAGTTTCAAGAAAATCAAAATTTTGACCCAGAAAAAAAAACGTACAGGGGTACCCCTTACGTTTTTTTTCGGGTCAAAATTTTGATTTTCTTGAAACTCTGGATTCTGATAGAGGGCCATGTGACTTAGATCTGAGTGCAAAAATGGAGGCTCTAGACCCTTCCAGAGCTGAGATATTGAGATTTCACGTAGCATTTATGCCATTGTAAATATCTCAATATCTCAGCTCTGTATGCCATTATAAATATCTAAATATCTCAGCTCTGGAAGGGTCTAGAGCCTCCATTTTTGCACTCAGATCTAAGTCCCATGGCCCTCTATCAGGAATCCAGAGTTTCAAGAAAATCAAAATTTTGACCCAAAAAAAAACGACAGTGGTACCCCTTTGATTTTTTTTCGGGGTCAAAATTTTGATTTTCTTGAAACTCTGGATTCTGATAGAGGGCCATGTGACTTAGATCTGAGTGCAAAAATGGAGGCTCTAGACCCTTCCAGAGCTGAGATATTGAGATTTCACGTAGCATTTATGCCATTGTAAATATCTCAATATCTCAGCTCTGTATGCCATTATAAATATCTAAATATCTCAGCTCTGGAAGGGTCTAGAGCCTCCATTTTTGCACTCAGATCTAAGTCCCATGGCCCTCTATCAGAATCCAGAGTTTCAAGAAAATCAAAATTTTGACCCGAAAAAAAAACGTACAGGGGTACCACTGTACGTTTTTTTTCGGGGTGGAAGTTTTGATTTTCTTGAAACTCTGGATTCTGATAGAGGGCCATGTGACTTAGATCTGAGTGCAAAAATGGAGGCTCTAGACCCTTCCAGAGCTGAGATATTGAGATTTCACGTAGCATTTATGCCATTGTAAATATCTCAATATCTCAGCTCTGTATGCCATTATAAATATCTAAATATCTCAGCTCTGGAAGGGTCTAGAGCCTCCATTTTTGCACTCAGATCTAAGTCCCATGGCCCTCTATCAGAATCCAGAGTTTTCAAGAAAATCAAAATTTTGACCCGAAAAAAAAACGACAGTGGTACCCCTTACGTTTTTTTTTCGGGGTCAAAATTTTGATTTTCTTGAAACTCTGGATTCTGATAGAGGGCCATGTGACTTAGATCTGAGTGCAAAAATGGAGGCTCTAGACCCTTCCAGAGCTGAGTATTGAGATTTCACGTAGCATTTATGCCATTGTAAATATCTCAATATCTCAGCTCTATATGCCATTATAAATATCTAAATATCTCAGCTCTGGAAGGGTCTAGAGCCTCCATTTTTGCACTCAGATCTAAGTCCCATGGCCCTCTATCAGAATCCAGAGTTTCAAGAAAATCAAAATTTTGACCCGAAAAAAAAAACGACAGTGGTACCCCTTACGTTTTTTTTCGGGGTCAAAATTTTGATTTTCTTGAAACTCTGGATTCTGATAGAGGGCCATGTGACTTAGATCTGAGTGCAAAAATGGAGGCTCTAGACCCTTCCAGAGCTGAGATATTGAGATTTCACGTAGCATTTATGCCATTGTAAATATCTCAATATCTCAGCTCTGTATGCCATTATAAATATCTAAATATCTCAGCTCTGGAAGGGTCTAGAGCCTCCATTTTTGCACTCAGATCTAAGTCCCATGGCCCTCTATCAGAATCCAGAGTTTCAAGAAAATCAAAATTTTGACCCGAAAAAAAAACGTACAGGGGTACCACTTCGTTTTTTTTCGGGTCAAAATTTTGATTTTCTTGAAACTCTGGATTCTGATAGAGGGCCATGTGACTTAGATCTGAGTGCAAAAATGGAGGCTCTAGACCCTTCCAGAGCTGAGATATTGAGATATTTCACGTAGCATTTATGCCATTGTAAATATCTCAATATCTCAGCTGGCTGTATGCCATTATAAATATCTAAATATCTCAGCTCTGGAAGGGTCTAGAGCCTCCATTTTTGCACTCAGATCTAAGTCCCATGGCCCTCTATCAGAATCCAGAGTTTCAAGAAAATCAAAATTTTGACCCGAAAAAAAAACGTAAGGGGTACCACTGTCGTTTTTTTTTCGGGTGAAAATTTTGATTTTCTTGAAACTCTGGATTCTGATAGAGGGCCATGTGACTTAGATCTGAGTGCAAAAATGGAGGCTCTAGACCCTTCCAGAGCTGAGATATTGAGATTTCACGTAGCATTTATGCCATTGTAAATATCTCAATATCTCAGCTCTGTATGCCATTATAAATATCTAAATATCTCAGCTCTGGAAGGGTCTAGAGCCTCCATTTTTGCACTCAGATCTAAGTCCCATGGCCCTCTATCAGAATCCAGAGTTTCAAGAAAATCAAAATTTTGACCCGAAAAAAAAACGTACAGTGGTACCACTTACGTTTTTTTTCGGGTCGAGATTTTGATTTTCTTGAAACTCTGGATTCTGATAGAGGGCCATGTGACTTAGATCTGAGTGCAAAAATGGAGGCTCTAGACCCTTCCAGAGCTGAGATATTGAGATTTCACGTAGCATTTATGCCATTGTAAATATCTCAATATCTCAGCTCTGTATGCCATTATAAATATCTAAATATCTCAGCTCTGGAAGGGTCTAGAGCCTCCATTTTTGCACTCAGATCTAAGTCCCATGGCCCTCTATCAGAATCCAGAGTTTCAAGAAAATCAAAATTTTGACCCGAAAAAAAAACGTAAGGGGTACCACTGTCGTTTTTTTTTCGGGTCAGAATTTTGATTTTCTTGAAACTCTGGATTCTGATAGAGGGCCATGTGACTTAGATCTGAGTGCAAAAATGGAGGCTCTAGACCCTTCCAGAGCTGAGATATTGAGATTTCACATAGCATTTATGCCATTGTAAATATCTCAATATCTCAGCTCTGTATGCCATTATAAATATCTAAATATCTCAGCTCTGGAAGGGTCTAGAGCCTCCATTTTTGCACTCAGATCTAAGTCCCATGGCCCTCTATCAGAATCCAGAGTTTCAAGAAAATCAAAATTTTGACCCAAAAAAAAAACGTACAGTGGTACCCCTGTCGTTTTTTTTTCGGGTAGAAATTTTGATTTTCTTGAAACTCTGGATTCTGATAGAGGGCCATGTGGACTTAGATCTGAGTGCAAAATGGAGGCTCTAGACCCTTTCCAGAGCTGAGATATTGAGATTTCACGTAGCATTTATGCCATTGTAAATATCTCAATATCTCAGCTCTGTATGCCATTATAAATATCTAAATATCTCAGCTCTGGAAGGGTCTAGAGCCTCCATTTTTGCACTCAGATCTAAGTCCCATGGCCCTCTATCAGAATCCAGAGTTTCAAGAAAATCAAAATTTTGACCCGAAAAAAAAAACGTAAGGGGTACCACTGTCGTTTTTTTTTTCGGGTCAAAGTTTTGATTTTCTTGAAACTCTGGATTCTGATAGAGGGCCATGTGACTTAAATCTGAGTGCAAAAATGGAGGCTCTAGACCCTTCCAGAGCTGAGATATTGAGATTTCACGTAGCATTTATGCCATTGTAAATATCTCAATATCTCAGCTCTGTATGCCATTATAAATATCTAAATATCTCAGCTCTGGAAGGGTCTAGAGCCTCCATTTTTGCACTCAGATCTAAGTCCCATGGCCCTCTATCAGAATCCAGAGTTTCAAGAAAATCAAAATTTTGACCCGAAAAAAAAAACGTACAGGGGTACCACTTCGTTTTTTTTTCGGGTCAGAAATTTTGATTTTCTTGAAACTCTGGATTCTGATAGAGGGCCATGTGACTTAGATCTGAGTGCAAAAATGGAGGCTCTAGACCCTTCCAGAGCTGAGATATTGAGATTTCACATAGCATTTATGCCATTGTAAATATCTCAATATCTCAGCTCTGTATGCCATTATAAATATCTAAATATCTCAGCTCTGGAAGGGTCTAGAGCCTCCATTTTTGCACTCAGATCTAAGTCCCATGGCCCTCTATCAGAATCCAGAGTTTCAAGAAAATCAAAATTTTGACCCGAAAAAAAAAACGACAGTGGTACCCCTTACGTTTTTTTTTCAGGGTCGGAGTTTTGATTTTCTTGAAACTCTGGATTCTGATAGAGGGCCATGTGACTTAGATCTGAGTGCAAAAATGGAGGCTCTGACCCTTCCAGAGCTGAGATATTGAGATTTCACGTAGCATTTATGCCATTGTAAATATCTCAATATCTCAGCTCTGTATGCCATTATAAATATCTAAATATCTCAGCTCTGGAAGGGTCTAGAGCCTCCATTTTGCACTCAGATCTAAGTCCCATGGCCCTCTATCGGAATCCAGAGTTTCAAGAAAATCAAAATTTTGACCCGAAAAAAACAGTAAGGGGTACCACTGTCGTTTTTTTTCGGGTCAGAAATTTGATTTTCTTGAAACTCTGAGATTCTGATAGAGGGCCATGGGACTTAGATCTGAGTGCAAAAATGGAGGCTCTAGACCCTTCCAGAGCTGAGATATTTAGATATTTATAATGGCATACAGAGCTAAGATATTGAGATATTTACAATGGCATAAATGCTACGTGAAATCTCAATATCTCAGCTCTGGAAGGGTCTAGAGCCTCATTTTTGCACTCAGATCTAAGTCCCATGGCCCTCTATCAGAATCCAGAGTTTCAAGAAAATCAAAATTTTGACCCGAAAAAAAAACGTAAGGGGTACCACTGTGATTTTTTTTTTCAGGTCAAAATTTTGATTTTCTTGAAACTCTGGATTCTGATAGAGGGCCATGTGACTTAGATCTGAGTGCAAAAATGGAGGCTCTAGACCCTTCCAGAGCTGAGATATTGAGATTTCACGTAGCATTTATGCCATTGTAAATATCTCAATATCTCAGCTCTGTATGCCATTATAAATATCTAAATATCTCAGCTCTGGAAGGGTCTAGAGCCTCCATTTTTGCACTCAGATCTAAGTCCCATGGCCCTCTATCAGAATCCAGAGTTTCAAGAAAATCAAAATTTTGACCCGAAACTGAACGTAAGGGGTACCAGGCTGTCGTTTTTTTTTCGGGTCGGAATTTTAATTTCTGAAACTCTGGATTCTGATCAAGGGCCATGTGGCTTAGATCTGAGTGCAAAAATGGAGGCTCTAACCCTTCCAGGTTCAGAGATGTG
>JAQIUQ010000922.1:0-30000 GCA_030378365.1 Hybognathus amarus | reverse complement strand
GGTTGCCTTAACTTTAAGTTCATTGAAATTGAAAAAGTTTAGTTAATACAATGAAGGAGATGGATTTAATAATCAGAAACTCAAAATATTATGTTATGTGAACCACATAAATTATCTAAGTTGATTTGACAGAAGAAAAAAACGTTATGATTACAAATGTTACAAATTCATGTTTTTTTTCAGTGTAGTGTATTCCTTTTGTTCAGTGTTAATTTCATTGACGACAATAATGAGGAAAATTATTCGTTAACGACATTTTTTCACAGACGAAAAACGAGACGATAACTAAATAAAAACTAATTTTGAATGACAAAAACTATGACGAAAATCTATTGACATTTTCGCTCAACGAATAAAAACTTGACGAAAATGTTAGATAGTGACGATTTGGGAAGCGATCCAGTCAGAACTGATGTCCTGACGTGTGTGGTGGTAGATGGGCACATTTGTACTGTAACGTGCTGATCTACCTCGCGGTCTCATAAAACGTTAAAAAATGTGAACGTCTGGGACGAATGAGTAGAGCAGACATATAGATATGAATAAGAGTGACGATGCAAAAAAAGAGCTGTTGCGGTTCTCCGTGCTCACACACCCGACCCGAAGCGCGCAGCTATGCACACACACATATAAAGTGTGCGCGGACTGAACTGAGCTCTCTTTCATGTCTGAATGGACAAATACACACAACATTATGTCCAAATGTCCGTTTTGGACAGTATTCATGTGTCGGTTATGACTTAAACAGTTGTGAGTGTATCGGATGTGCATCAGTGCAATTGGATCCGCATGCCATTGGAAATGATCCGACGTTTTAAAGGGATAGTGGCAATTAACATAATGTGGTCTGTGTCCTTAATATTGATCAAGCAGCAAAAGAAAAAGAGAAAAGCAATCACTGTTTGTTGATAGCTCTAGTATAATAAGGATTAATTATATTTAATTTATACAAATAAATATTTCTGCTTGAAAGAATAAAGACTGATGTATGCATGGTTATAAAGAATGCATATATCATTGTTGTGCTGTTGTACTTGAGGAAAAGTGGTTTTATTTAATTTTAAGATATTTTTTAAGTCACAGTAGTTAAATCCGTATCTGTATTGCATGTTCAGACTTCTAAATCATTCATATTAATAGGTTAATAGATGTTTTCTTCTGGAGTATATGGGTTTGTACATTTTATTCTATTCTAAATTCTATTAATTCTAAATTAATGCATTACAATTTAACTAAACCCATTATATTTTAGTCAACTAAATCTACTGTAGATTTAGTCGACTAAAATCATATTGAATTTACGTCAACTAAAACTAGACTAAAACTAAAACAATTCAGATGACTAAAATATGACTAAAACTAAATGGCATTTTAGTCAAAAGACTAAAACTAAATCAAAATTTGCTGTCAAAATTAACACTGCTTTAGTTTGAAAATTACTTCAATTATCTTTTTAACTGTTAACTGGTTTCAATCTTATTTATGGAACAGAAAGTTTTTGTTCAGGATAGGTCATTTCTCCTGTTCTGTCGCTCACCTCCACAAGGTCGATCTTCGCGCCTTCCCTTTACTCGTTCTACATGCTACCATGGGGTTCTATTTTAATAAGACATGGCAACGCATTCTCATCCTTTAGCGTCTTATATGAACGCTATATGACAAAACGGCGCTATACTATGCACATGGCACCCGTTATCGTTACTATAACGCGCGCTGTGAGGGCTAAGTTTAGGTGTGGGGTAGGGTCTGCGTGTCATATTCACGCTAAAGGGTTTATGACGTCTTGGGTTCGTGTGTTATATTCACGATAAAGGGTGTCATGTGTGTAGTATAGCGCCGTTTTGTCATATAGCGTTTTATGTGACGATAAAGGATGAGAACGGGCTGGACATGGTATTTCCTTTCATTCTTATGCTGACGACACCCAAAAATATATACACCTATTTAGAGAGAATGATCTGTCTGCTTCCATTTCTCTTTTATTATGCTTAGATGAGGTTATAACTTGGCTTGCAAAAAAAAAAAAAAAAAAAAAAAAAATGTGTCTTTAAATGAACACAAAACTGAGGTGACAGTTTTCGGCCCCACTGATAACCAGCATCGCTTTAAGGAGCTTCTCTGCATTCAGATCTACGCATGTGCGGGATTTTGGTGTGCTTTTAGATGGGACTCCAAAACGTGACAAACAAATATCTTCCGTAACTGCATCTACTTTCTATCAACTCTATAAAATCAAGCAGAAATATCTCTTCAAGGTATAATTGCAGGTCACCACACAAGCTAAACTGTACATGATCTAGACTCTAGATAAATAAAATGCAATGGCAGCAGTAAGTCAGGGAAATGCTTATAATTCTCCTTTCGGTTTCAATTTTGAACATGTTTCAGTTCTTTTTAACAAGGTATATATTTCAATACAATTATAAAATGATATAACATGATTTGATACTGTATATTAGCAGCAATTACACATTGTTTACTTTAGCAACAAAGTGGGGAGCCTCTTTTCTGTAATGAAAGACCAATCGTATGGGTTGTGGTCCCTCATATTGGCCAATATCAGTAAAAAAACAATAACCTTGTTTCCCTTAGGGCTTAAATTACCCAGATTTGTTTATTACATTTTTATCCTGACTGACAGGTGATGCTTGTAACCCAATCATAATCCGTTAACCCACAACATTAGAATATTATATTCTAATTAAATTAAAATGTATTTATTTCTAAATACTTATCACTTTTTAAGCTCTTCACTCCAGCTTCACTGCAGTACATTTCACATTCAAAACGCATTAAAAATACCAAAACACATCATTCATGTCTCAAATTAAGTCATTATTCCAGAACACTAGTAAAGGTTTCAGCCAACATACACAATTATATATATATATATATATATATATATATATATATATATATATATATATAAATTGTGTATGTTGGCTGAAATGTATATGTATATATATATATATATTGTGTATGTATATATATATATATATATATATATGTATATATATATATATATATATATATATATATATATATATATATATATAATAAACACACACACACAACAGGCCGCAATATGCACAATTTTCTGCTGTTCAGAATTCGTTACTTGGTTCATGTTTATTTGAAAGACTAAAACTTGTGTACGTGTTTAGTTACATCTTTAATTTTTCTGATTATTATTATTATTTTATTTTTTTTTAATTCAGAATATCAATGTGGAATACGGTAGGAATATCTTATTCATTTGTGTGTTGATAGGTTTTGAACTTAAATATAACAGTCTTGGAAATAATATCATGTGCAAATTGGCCTGTACAGTAAATCAAGTTTTGTTTTTCTTTGTGTTTAAGCGAGAAATCAATTCATGTAAATTGAAAGATCTCAGAAAGAAAAGAGATTGAAAGGATCATATGTTCCCCACATCACACCAGGATATTTCACTCAAAATGTAAAATTCACTCATTAAGTGTTTGGTTTACTCATTCAGCTGATGTTAAACACAACTGTGTAGTTACAGTGCTGCAAAAATGGCACAAATGTTTCTTAATGAAATAGCAGACAAATTAACACTGTTGAAAGAAAAAAAAGATCAAAATCAACTTCTAGGTTTGGGTGAAGTGAGAAAGTCACAGAGACAGAACTAAAAACCTAATATGTCAAATAAACTCTAAAAATAAAAGATATTCAAGACTTTGGTATAAATTATTGAATGATTTGACCACTCAGTACTATCCTTGATATTCTAACTTACTGTAGGTCATTTCCTTTGTGTGTGAGGACACATCCATCCCCCACAGTCATTTAAATATCAATGCAGGAAGACTCGAAGGTGTTAGGTGAACTGGCCTGAGCTCTAACAAATGCAGTTACCAATGTCCAAGAACCTGTGCGACTTCTCAAAGAAACTACAATAAACTAGAGAAAATAGATTTACCCTTCCAAATTTATTTTGTAATGTTTTCTTTTGTAAAAATGTATTTGAAAAATAAATAAAAACATGAAGTACACCAGTTAATTTTTACAGTTTTTCACAGTCGCTTACATTTGCACAACAGTTAATGCAGTTTTCAAAACAATTTCAGTTTTTCTCAGTCGCTTTGGTGCGTTTCCCACATCACTATTTACATTTGTACAACAGTTATGTTCAACCTCCACAACATTTTGTCATTTGTGCACATCATAGTAGCAGTTTCTCATTCCTACCAACAAATTGCACATGCTTTTGGACATGCATCAATTCCTTTCATACAACTCTCTGCTGTTTTATAACATCTATCATTTGCTTATGTCATATCAGTCCAAATTAACTATACTTGTGAATGCTGAATAGTCATTCCATATAAAACTAATAGTCCTCATTTCATTCATTGAGTCATCACATACAAAAATGTTAAACTAATCGTCAAAGTCCGTCAAGCAAATTTTTTTTTTTTATCTTTTTAAAAAAAAAAAAACTTTTTTATCCTAAATTGAACAATTTCTCGCAGGTTAACCTCAGCTTTCACTGATGAGAAGGGATGTGCATGAATGATTTACAGTATATGTATGTTGTATGTTCAGTTCCAATATGTACTGTGATATTGTTTACAGTTGTGCACTGATCTATCCAAAGGGAGTTTATGTTTGTTGTAAATAAGGGTGTATTTTTCTTTTGCACAATGCTCTGAACAAATTAGAATTGCAAAGACCATGCAGTAAAAATGTGAAACATACATATTCAGTGTCTTGTACTCAATTACTGTACCTCAGTAAATACAGTAATGTGAAACTTTACTGTAGTTTTCAAATGGCTGTGCAAATAGTTTATAGGACTGTCTTGAGCATTTTCAGGTAGTAGATCTGATTTTTTTTGCATTGTCAAACACAGAGTAAACTGTAAAAATGAAAACATGACAAAGCCATTTGACTATCTTGTTCATAAACACTGGTGTTAGGACTTTTCATCTTGACGACACTGACACTTTCATTGACATCAATACTTGCTTTTGAGGAACGAGTTATCCATTTTGAGCAAGTGACACACTTTTGCAGGTTATCAACTAAGTTTTGCAGTTTGTACTAATTGTTTTGAGAACTGCATTAACTGTTGTGCAAATGTAAATAGTGATGTGAGAAATGCACCAAAGCGACTGAGAAAAACTGTAGTACAAACTGCAAAACTTAGTTGATAACCTGCAAAAGTGTGTCACTTGCTCAAAATGGATAACTCGTTCCTCAAAAGTATTCATGTCATTGAAAGTGTCTGTGTCGTCAAGATAAAAAGTCCTAACACCAGTGTTTATGAACAAGATAGTCAAATGACTTTGTCATGTTTTCATTATGACAGTTTACTCTGTAAGTGTTTGACAATGCAAAAAAAAAAATCAGATCTTGGTGACACTACCTGAAAATGCTCAAGACAGTCCTATAAACTATTTGCACAGCCATTTGAAAACTACAGTAAACTTTCACATTACTGTATTTAGTGAGGTACAGTAATTGAGTACAAGACACTGAATATGTATGTTTCACATTTTTACTGCATGGTCTTTGCAATTTTAATTTGTTCAGAGCATTGTGCAAAAGACACCCAAAAATACACCCTTATTTACAACAAACATAAACTCCCTTTGGATAGATCAGTGCACAACTGTAAACAATATCACAGTACATACTGAACATACAACATACATATACTGTAAATCATTCATGCACATCCCTTCTCATCAGTGAAAGCTGAGGTTCACCTGCGAGAAATTGTTCAATTTAGGATAAAAAAGGTTTTTTTTTTTTTGGTTTTTTTTAAAAGATTAAAAAAAAATAAAATTTGCTTGATCGATTTTGGCGATTAGTTTAACATTTTTGTATGTGATGACTCAATGAATGAAATGAGGACTATTAGTTTTATATGGAATGACTATTCAGCATTCACAAGTATAGTTAATTTGGACTGATATGACATAAGCAAATGATAATGTTATAAAACAGCAGAGAGTTGTATGAAAGGAATTG
Source organism: Hybognathus amarus (assembly GCA_030378365.1). Taxonomy (NCBI): domain Eukaryota; kingdom Metazoa; phylum Chordata; class Actinopteri; order Cypriniformes; family Leuciscidae; genus Hybognathus; species Hybognathus amarus. The sequence continues at coordinate 23,997 of JAQIUQ010000922.1, read as the reverse complement.
ATGCATGTCCAAAAGCATTTGCAATTTGTTGGTAGGAATGAGAAACTGCTACTATGATGTGCACAAATGACAAAATGTTGTGGAGGTTGAACTAACTGTTGTGCAAATGTAAATAGTGATGTGAGAAACGCACCAAAGCGACTGAGAAAAACTGTAATTGTTTTGAAAACTGCATTAACTGTTGTGCAAATGTAAGCGACTGAGAAAAACTGTAACAATTAACTGGTGTACTTCATGTTTTTATTTATTTTTTTAATACATTTTTACAAAAGAAAATGTTACAAAATAAATTTGGAAGGGTAAATCCCAGTTTTTTTCTAGTTTATTGTAGTTTCTTTGAGAAGTCGCACAGGTTCTTGGACATTGGTAACTGCATTTGTTAGGCAGCATTACTAACACCTTCGAGATCTTCCTGCATTGATATTTAAATGACTGTGGGGGATGGATGTGTCCTCACACACAAAGGAAATGACCTACAGTAAGTTAGAATATCAAGGATAGTACTGAGTTACGCTCAAATCATTCAATAATTTATACCAAAGTCTTGAATATCTTTTATTTTTAGAGTTTATTTGACATATTAGGTTTTTAGTTCTGTCTCTGTGACTTTCTCACTTCACCCAAACCTAGAAGTTGATTTAGATCTTTTTTTTCTTTCAACAGTGTTAATGTGTCTGCTATTTCATGAAGAAACATTTCTGTCATTTTTTGCAGCATTGTAACAGTTGTGTTTAACATCAGCTGAATGAGTAAACCAAACACTTAATGAGTGAATTTTACATTTTGGGTGAAATATCCTGGTGTGATGTGGGGAACATATGATCCTTCTGTGTCTTTTTTTGTCCCTCACTGTGACACTGTGGACGACCCCAGAGATACAGTGATCTACATGTGTTTGTGTAAATGTATTTAACACTAATTCTTTCTGAGTGATAAATACGGCTTCATTTGCAGCTGTTATTACAGGTTGTATTTTTGTTGTTGTTGTTTTTCTTTTTAGAGTTGTATTAATGCATTCAGTGACTACATCTTCCAAACTACATATTTCACTTCGACACAACACTGCTAAAAACTCTGAACATAATACAACATTGAACACCTTCTCAAAACTCTTCACTCAGTGATCAAAAGACCAGTGTCTGGCTAAACTGAGATCTTTCAATTTACACAAATTGATTTCTCGCTTAAACAAAAAGACAAACAGGTAACACTTTATTTGGAGGGGTGTGGATAAAACTGTCATGACACTGTCATAAACATGACATAACACCTGTCATGAACATGAAGGAGTCTTTATGAATGTTTATGACTGTTGTCATTAAGTGTCATTCGGTAAATTATGACACTTTTAATGCAAAGTTGACATTGTTTAAAATGTCTTTGTTATGACAACTTGACATTAACCAAGAAATCATAACCTGTCAACCTGACATCTTTATAACTAGTCCAACGTGTTCCACTTTACTTGAGGTAAGGGGAAATATTAATGACACTGTTGTTAAAGCATTTGACAGTCTAATGACCCTTAATGACATCTTTATAACTAGTCCAACGTGTTCCACTTTTCTTGAGGACAAGTAAAATATTCATGTCACAGATATAATGGTGTCATGACAACCAAAGTTAAAACTAACCATAACATATGATAGGGTAATGTAATGTTAACAAAAAGCTAAATAACTTCTTTTGATTTTGAGTTTGATAATTAGACCTGTTATGACATATTTGTGACAGGTTGACAAGTTATGATTTCTTGGTTAATGTCAAGTTGTCATAACAAAGGCATTTTAAACAACGTCAACTTTTCATTGAAAGTGTCATAATTTACCGAATGACACTTCATGACAACAGTCATAAACATTCATAAAGACTCCTTCATGTTCATGACAGATGTTATGTCCTGTTTATGACAGTGCATTGTCAGTCTTATGCACACCCCTTCAAATAAAGTGATATCGACAAACAAAAACTTGATACAGGCCAATTTGCACATGCTTACATATTATTTCCAAGACTGTTATATTTAAGTTCAAAACCTATCAACACACAAATGAATAAGATATTTCTACCGTATTCCACATTGAAACATATTCTGAATAAACACAAATAAAAATAAACAATCAAATGATAGTAAAAAAATAAAAAAAAATCATTAAGATGTACCTAAACACCTACACAAGTCTTAAGACCCGTTTACACTGTCAGTGAAATGTGACCCAATTCCGATTTTTTGCTCATATGCGACACAGATCGGATATGTTCTATGACAGTGTAAACAGGAAAAAAATGCATGCATTCGGATATTTTCGTGATCGGTTTCAGGCCTCGTTCATATGTGGAAATAAATCAGATATAAATCCGATATGTGCCAATGTCGACTGTCATGTAAACAGGCAGATCGGATTTTCTGAGGCATCATGCAACGTCTCCGCGGTTAAATGATGAGAGAAACCCCCGACGCGCTTCTGCAAAGGGACGGATGGCCGTGTCATAGGAGAGGAATGTGGTCAGGGGCACAGGAGGTGTTTTCACAGGATTGTAAATGTGCCGAAAATTGTTCATTTACATTTATTTTAAGCATTTAGTCATTTATTTGTAATAAACACTTTAAGTGGACTATTTAAAACGCATACGCGCAGAGTGTGACATCATAATTTGTGTGCATAGAAATAATTAATCCGCAGCCGCTCAAAAGAAAAAAGAAAATCGTCCACAGCTGATCTACTCCTGAGCGCAACTCTGTCAGTGTTGTGTAAGTACAGGCAGTTTGTTGTGTTCATTTCTATTTGCTGTCTCTGTGCAGGCTCTTTATTGTATAACAGTGAAAAGCCCAAGAACCCCTTTATTTTAAGGCTTAATGTCCCGTAAGATCGGTCCGTTGCAGTAGGATGAAAGCAGTATCAAACATTTGAAGTGCAGTCAAGTTCGGGTGTGTTTTAACGAGTGTTCTCACCATAGACTGTGGTTCTCACCGAATGTGATTCGTGGAGTTTTAACGAGTTTTATAGATATTGTTTCTTATTCAAAAGTGGTGTTTTGCAACTTCATATTGCAGAGCATGAAGCATATTTCGTGTTCGTCCATCTGTTCAAGATAATTTAACCCTTTAAGCATGCGCGATATGTTTCAGATACTAGCCTATATGGCAAGTGTAAACACATGAATCGGATATGGGTCACAATTTAAAGAACGTGTAAACAGACAGTTAAAAAAATCGGATATAGGCAACAAATCAGAATTGGGCATCAAGTCCTGCAGTGTAAACGAGGCCTTAGTCTTTCATGTAAACATGAACCAAGTAACAAATTCTGAACAGCAGAAAATAGTGCATATTGCTGCCTGTTGTGTGTGTTTTATATATATATGAACAGCATTAACAGTGCATCAAAATAGACTCGGATCTGGCCCATTATCTGTTCCCGATTACGGCAGTGACGCATTTCAGCCGGCTTTTTATTTCTCATCTCCATAAATACAGCTAGTAATAAAGCTAATGCAAGGGCTAGGGATCAATGAATTCTCTGCTAATACTTCCTCGTCATCGTGGAGAGCACAGTTCACACCGCTTTCTCCTTTCCACAAGTGCGTACTCTCCCGTGGCGTCTGCCGTTGCTATGCAACAATAAACTTGCGCGCCTTTAAAACCAGGGCGCGCGTCGCTTTTATGAGCTAATAGCTTGTTTTCATATGACGTAACGCCACTACGCCACTGTTTTACTCTACAGAAACGGTGTGTGTAAACGATCTCTGCACTGCTACGCACCGCTCCTGGAACGGATACAGTGTGAAAACACCGTGTGAGGCTACACAAATATTGATCTTGACATTGTCAGGCTCTTGTCTTTTTTACATGTCGTAGTCTGAACATTTAACTTATACATATTATACAATTATACAATGCGCGTGGCATGTACGTTCATTAATTAATAAACTGCAAAATTTTTGCGGAAGAACATTGTAGCCGGAGCTACTTTTCTCCGTTAATGTCTATGGCGAGTCAGAATATAAACACTTATTATAGGTGTACCGTAGTGATTAAAAACATCGGTTTGGAAAATGGATTCATGATGAATTTGTTCATTTGAACATACAGACAGCAGCAGCTGCTGATACCACAGCGTTCTGTTGCGCATGATGAATTTAACTAAGTACATGACCATGCACTCGCACGAATGCGGTCGCAGTCTGGAACGCTGTAACTAATAGGGTTAGTTATAGTTTTTTTATTGTAAATGTTTATCTATGCATATCAGTGGCGGGCCGTGCATTTCACACCTAGGCCTGCTGTCCTACCTGAATTAGTAACTTTTACTTGTGTATCAGCGCAAAGACTCTCTATAATTGTTGTTTTTATTTTGCACCGGCAGTTATCTGGATTAATGCGCTGAGTTCAGGAAAAGGCCGGTAGAGAGAAGCTGAGTGCATGAGTTTGGCTGGTGCGTTTGTACAGTGGTTCTTGCGTTACGAATCCGATTATAAGCTTCAGAAATGGAGCCTCCCTTATCTTGTCGTTCAAGGGTTACAATAGTCCCTTTCAGACGTTACAATAGCATGAATTTTTATGAATTTGAATTTAGTTTGAAAAAAAAAGTTTCGATCATAAATTTATAAGAAAAATTAAGAAGACAATCAAATTTACCATGGGGAAAAAACATATAACTACAGATATTTTTTTTACACAAAATCCATCCTTATTTCTTTCCTCAAGAACTGCGTTTCAGTTCCAACAATGTCGTGTCTGTCTCGTCATATTTCTTGCATAACTTTTAATTCGCTTTATGGCTGAGAGTGCCTGTCGACAGAAGCACACACAGTCACCGCAAAACATGACGATGTGTACAGCTGCCCCATGCTCTCACACAGAGTTTTGAGCGAAATCAATGAGATCAGCGGGACTTTTAACTTCAAAATCAATTGTGCATAACTAATACATTAGTCTGTTCTGTTTTCACCCGGAGAGATCGAATAGAGTTCCGTAGAGTACTCTGCGTTTAGGCTAGCTCAGGCTGAATAAGCGATTTATTTCTGCTGGGGGTCGAGGAGGGAAATAAACATTAATTTGTGGGTTGAAAAACTATTACATCTACAAGAATATATTTTAGTTTACACAGTTCGCTACAGATGCGGATACTACTACCAGCTCTGTACGTGCATCCAATCAAAGAACGATAAAATACAGACGTTATTATAGCCTGCTAGATAGCCCCGCTGCAGTCAAAGAGAAATCTGATTCAAAGAGAATCTGTCAAAGAGAAATCTGTCAAAGGTTGATCTGACTGATTATCTGATTGGTTAAAGAAACAGTTTCCTTGCCATTCATTTTAAGCTACATGCGTGTGTATATATATATATATATATATATATATACGTATACGTATATAAATAATGTATATAATAGATATATAATGTAATGTAACTGTAATGAAGACAGATTTCAATGTCCCCACTCGGTTGGATAGATATCGTTCAGAATGTCCCCTCTTCGCCAGTGTGCAGCGACACTGCTGTGCTAGTAATATAGAAATGTATATGTTAGTAATATAGACGTGTGTGTGTGTGCAATGGCACATAACAATGGCAAGTAAATTGTTAAATACAAGAGTTAGAGAGAGAGTTAAATAATAAAAACAATATTATGAATATAATAGTATGAATGATAAGAGGCGTCTTCTCTATAATCTTATGTGACCGTCTGTATTTTTACCCGTTGTAGATTTAAATGATCTTTCCTCAAGCAATTGTTTTTTATTTTTTATTTTTGATAACTGATGGTTTGGTCATTCTTTATTTAATTTTACATTGTATATGTTTCTCTATACACATTGATATTGTGATCTCTGATGCCAGTTTGAGCATTATATACTGTAATGACACACCCCCACACACACACAAATATATATATATATATATATATATATATATATATATATATATATATATATATACTCACCGGCCACTTTATTAGGTACCCCATGCTAGTAACGGGTTGGACCCCCTTTTGATTTCAGAACTGCCTCAATTCTTTGTGGCATAGATTCAACAAGGTGCTGGAAGCATTCCTCAGGGAGTTTGGTCCATATTGACATGATGGCATCACACAGTTGCCGCAGATTTGTCGGCTGCACATCCATGATGCGAATCTCCCGTTCCACCACATCCCAAAGATGCTCTATTGGATTGAGATCTGGTGACTGTGGAGGCCATTTGAGTACAGCGAACTCATTGTCATGTTCAAGAAACCAGTCTGAGATGATTCCAGCTTTATGACATGGCGCATTATCCTGCTGAAAGTAGCCATCAGAAGTTGGGTACATTGTGGTCATAAAGGGATGGACATGGTCAGCAACAATACTCAGGTAGGCTGTGGCGTTGCAACAATGCTCAATTGGTACCAAGGGGCCCAAAGAGTGCCAAGAAAATATTCCCCACACCATGACACCACCACCACCAGCTTGAACCGTTGATACAAGGCAGGATGGATCCATGCTTTCATGTTGTAGATGCCAAATTCTGACCCTACCATCCGAATGTCGCAGCAGAAATCGAGACTCATCAGACCAGGCAACGTTTTTCCAATCTTCTATTGTCCAATTTCGATGAGCTTGTGCAAATTGTAGCCTCAGTTTCCTGTTCTTAGCTGAAAGGAGTGGCACCCGGTGTGGTCTTCTGCTGCTGTAGCCCATCTGCCTCAAAGTTTGACGTACTGTGCGTTCAGAGATGCTCTTCTGCCCACCTTGGTTGTAACGGGTGGTTATTTGAGTCACTGTTGCCCTTCTATCAGCTCGAACCAGTCTGGCCATTCTCCTCTGACCTCTGGCATCAACAAGGCATTTCCACCCACAGAACTGCCGCTCACTGGATGTTTCTTTCTTTTTGGACCATTCTCTGTAAACCCTAGAGATGGTTGTGCGTGAAAATCCCAGTAGATTAGCAGTTTCTGAAATACTCAGACCAGCCCTTCTGGCACCAACAATCATGCCACGTTCAAAGTCACTCAAATCACCTTTCTTCCCCATACTGATGCTCGGTTTGAACTGCAGGAGATTGTCTTGACCATGTCTACATGCCTAAATGCACTGAGTTGCCGCCATGTGATTGGCTGCTTAGAAATTAAGTGTTAACGAGCAGTTGGACAGGTGTACCTAATAAAGTGGCCGGTGAGTGTACATACAAATACAAAAATACAAACCTATATACACATATGCATGCACACAAACATGCATGCATACATACCACAAACCTACATACACATGTACACATCCACGCACATATGCTCTCATGTACATACATACTTTATTACTAAGGGCATTAATGAGAAAAAATGAGAAAAAAAGTGCATTAGTGGAGGAAAAAAATAAACAAACAAAAAAGAAATAAATAATTAAAGCAAAATAAAATACATCTTATATACTAGGATAACATATACATTGGTCACAAGTTTGCAAATAAGTTAAAAGGGCTGACTTCGAAGGGTCATGAAACCCCAAACCAAATTTTCTTAGATTATAACAGAGGTATGTGTGTTGAACACCATTGAAGACAATGTTAGCATCTGTTTGATTTAATAATAAGGTTAAAATGGTTAAATTTGAGTTTTTTTCCGCTTTTCGTCTTCCGGGTTTAAAATCTTCATTGTAGCGGGTGACGTGGCAGTGAACTACATAGTGCGTTGATGACTCATCGGTGTTATCCTATGAGAAGACACGGCCTCTTAATTATTCATGACACCACGTGGATCTTTCCAACGACAAACATGACAAACTGTGATATCGCGTAGTAACGTTAGATGAGAGGCATGGGACGCAAACTATTTGTTTTCATGGTGCAAAGTCCAAGTGCGTTGAATATGTTCCCGCGATGCTGCCAGGGCTAGACTCTGGCTCTGGATGGTTGGTTTGCCATCAAACACAAACACGTCTAAACGGTCTAAACCTGATCTAAACTATATGTGTGCCACGAACATTTTCACGAGAGAGCTGCGACAAGTGGAGAATGATGGACTTCGCCTTGTTGACAACTAATCCAAGTTGCGTCTTGCGAGTGATGCGGTACCCAGAGGACTTTCTATCCCTTCAGAGGTGTGTGCGTGACTGTGTGTGTGTCTAAAATGAGAAGTCATTTATTATGAGGGTTCAGAGGGCGCGTAGACTATGCACTTTCTTTTACTGTCTATGCATCGGAACGATATTTAAGCGGAAAATTAATAATTTTTAAAAAAAATGTATTTATAGTGTCTATATAAACCACTATATATTTTATAATGACATTATAATTATACACAGTGTTTCCCCTACAATGTATTCAGCAGCGGCGCAGCGGCGCAGCGCCGCCGCTGGATTTTCAGCGCCGCTGCAAAATCTTTTCATGATCAGCAATATCATGACATGCACTTCATTCACACCTAAAAACACAGACATGGCGACCGGCAGCGCTGCTAATGTGGTGGCTCTGAATCCACTTGTTGACAAGAACGGAGGAAAGAGCCATATATGGAAATATTTTCTATTAGGCTAATGTCACTGTGATGGCCCCAAAGCAGCCACCCATCAGTGAACGGTGATATCGCACATACATACATGCATACGAACACCCATAGGTTATCCTGCACATTCTTTGGTTTAGTCATTCTTTCAATGGTTTCTGTTTATATATTTATTGTCAATGAGATGCAGACACCGTTTATTTATCATTAAGATATTTATTTGAATTGCAGTATACACATTTATTAATATTGCTTTCTTTGAGTTTAAGTTACCGCTGTGTTGCTGAGAAGTGGACGGTTGGAGGTTTCGGATGGTGATTCCAGTTCCGTGTGGTCCGTGCGAATTAAGGGCCGGCCGACCGTTTCCACTGCTATTTTTATTTCCGCTTGCCGCTACCAACCAGCAGATTGACTGTGGGGGGGAGGTCGAAGTGATGATATTGGTATTGTCTGTTCTAATTGCTTGTACTATTCCTTAGATGTATTATTTGTGTTTAGATATGCACTTAATATAGGATAGTTATGCAATTGGCTTTGATATTGATTTTGTTATTGTTTTGTGAAGTTTGTTGTTTTTGTCATTCAGTGTTAATATGGACTAGTCCGCTTGTATAAATGTGTCCCTGCTGTTTAACTAGGGAGATCAGTTCTTTTTGGTTTTCGCACATACTCAGTTGCTTGAGTTTAGTTCCCTTTCAAGGGAACTCAACGCTGCGTATAACGCTTCGGGAACGCCCCTGCGTGATTGCGTCATGAAGCACTCGTGAAATCAGTCCAATGGCATAACGAGACGTCCTACGGCGGGTGACGTCATTGACCAGGAACCTATAAAGCACCCCTGAACCGACACACACTAGCTTCTGTGTCTTCACAAGCGCTCTATGTGAAATCGTTTTCTGTCATTTGGTGTGTGTTTGTCTCTCTATATAGAAAAATGGAACAGTTCAGAAAATGTGTTACTCCCTGTCCCCGTTTTCTCACGGGTGGGGATACACACGAGCTGTGCGTGATGTGTTTGGGTGTAGAGCATGCCCAGTCAGCTCTCGAGGGGGCTGGCTGTGAGCATTGCGAGAAGCTGGCAATGAGAACTCTCCGGTCCCGTCGAGACACTCTTTGAGGAGGGTGCTTCGGCTCGCGTTCACCGGGGCGCGGGTCCCGCTGCTGCTGAGGCACAGCGGAGGCGCGCGTCCTGGGGTTCACAAATGGATTTAGCGGCGGGGTTGAGACGGGTGATCCCCTATCTCTTTCCTTCTCCGCTGAATCCGATGCTTCAGTTTGCGAGTCAGAAGCGCGTCACTGCGGTTTCTTCTGCTCGCGCTGAAGCACAAGCGCAGCAACATTCCAGTTCTGAGGAAGTGGATGTTGTGAGCTTAGGGGATGAAGAGTTTACACCACACACAGTTACACACACACAAGAGGAGCTTTTGGAGGTTATCACTCATGCGGTTGCTAGATTAAATCTGGACTGGCCAGCCAGTGAGCAAGAGTCATCTAAGTCAAAGAGCAAATTAGATGAGAGATTTTTGCCGTCAAGATCGCATCCTCCAAAGCGGGGCTTACCGTTCTTTCCCGACGTTCATACTGAGGTGTCAAAGCTCGTGGGTTAGACCGGCATCATTTAGAGTATTTAACCCAGCAACAACTGAGTATTCTAACATAGTAGGGTTAAAGAAACACGGTTATGCGGCGATGCGCGGGTGGAAGAGACGCTCATGGGCTATCTCTCCCCCGAGTCTGCATCGTCACTGAAAGCCCCGCAGCTGCCCACTAAACCTGTTAGGACAACATCTACTTTAGTGGGTAGGGCATACTCGGCAGCAGGTCAGGCGGCCGCCAGTTTACATACTATGGCGGTCCTCCAAGCATACCAGGCTGATTTATTAAAGGATATAGACGACGAGTGTGAGGAAGTGGGGAGAGAGACAATAGCGGAGGTCAGGAAAGCAGTTGATCTGTCTCTCCGGGCCACCAGAGAAGCGGCAAAATCCATCGGCCGCTCAATGGCAGCTCTGGTGGCCACGGAGAGGCATCTCTGGTTAAACTTATCTGACATTAAGGAGAGAGATAAGAGATTTTTGCTAGACGCTCCTGTCTCCCCTGATGGTCTGTTCGGCGATTCAGTGAATTTAGTCGTTGAGAGATTTCAGGAAGCAAAAAAGCAAGCAGCTGCTTTTCAAAGATTTCTCCCTCGCAAAGTCTATGCCTCTGGGGCTGCTGGGCGGGAGCAGCCCCAGCCGAGTATGTCCTCCTCGCATAGAGCCCAGCAAAAGATGGAGCGTGGCCGTTCGTGCTCCCCACAGAGAGACTGGGGGTCGGGACAGCGCGCTCAGCCGAGGTCTTCCCGAGGCAGAGCAGATCTGAGGACTGTTATTGTCTCGAGGAAGGCCTCGGCGAAGAAGTCCTGACGCCAAAGGTGTCGGGATTTCAGTGATAGCCCCCTCCGAGGGGATTCGGTGTGTCGAGGCACCCGTTTCCTCTCGGTACCGGTCTCTCACGTCCGCCCGGAGACGTAGCGGCGGGGGGAAACTCGTACCCTCCGAGGAGGGTGCGAACCGGGTCAGTTCGGTTGCTTCCTGTCGGCGCGCCGTTTCAAGTCACCGAGCTGACTGCTCAAGTAACACCAGAGACCAGCCTCGAGAGGCTGGTTCCCTTAGTAGAGTATCTGGCAGCGTGGAAACTTCTGCCAAATGTCTCAGATTGGGTCCTGCGTACAATAGAAAATGGGTACAGAATTCAGTTCGGGTCATGCCCGCCCAGGTTCAACGGGGTAGTACACACAGTAGTAAACTCCGAGCAGGCTCTGGTGATGGAAGGAGAAGTACAGACACTTCTGCAAAAAGAGGCTATAGAGAGGGTTCCTCCCCACAGCAGAGAGTCAGGGTTTTACAGCCCGTACTTCATAGTTCCAAAGAAGGGTGGGGGGCTGCGGCCCATTCTAGATCTGCGCCAACTAAATCGGGCAGTCAAGAAGTTGAGATTCAAAATGCTCACGTTGAAACAGATTGTATGTCAAATCAGATCCGAGGACTGGTGTGTCACAATAGACCTAAAGGACGCATACTTTCACGTTTCCATCCTTCCGCAACACAGGAAGTTCCTCAGGTTCGCTTTCGGGGCGAAGCGTACCAGTACCGGGTCCTTCCATTTGGCCTAGCTCTGTCACCCCGCACATTCACAAAATGTGTGGATGCAGCTCTGGCTCCTTTAAGACTCCAGGGCATCCGCGTGCTGAACTATATAGACGACTGGCTCATCCTGGCACAGTCGGAGCTTCAAGCGACTCAGTATCGAGACGCTGTGCTAGTTCACATGAAAACATTGGGGTTAAGGCTAAATGTAGAGAAAAGTGTGTTGGTTCCACAGCAGAGCACTACTTTTCTGGGCGTAGTATGGGATTCAAAGACCATGAGAGCTCGTTTGGCGCCCAGCAGGATAAAATCGATCCTGGAAGCCGTGCGCAGGATAAGACTAGGCCAGTCACTCACTGTAGTACAGTTTCAGAGAACTTTGGGTTTGATGGCGGCAGCATCCAACGTGATTCCTTTTGGCCTGCTGTACATGAGACCCTTACAGTGGTGGCTCAGGACCAAGGGGTTCTCCCCGACGGGAAATCCTTTTCCGCATGATCAAGGTCACGCGGCGGTGTCTACGTGCCTTGGCGATGTGGAAAGACCCTTGGTTCTTGTCCCAGGGTCCGGTGTTGGGAGCTCCTTGTCGTCGATTGACGCTGAACGACGGATGCGTCTCTCACCGGTTGGGGGCGACCATGAGTGGTCGCTCAGCTCGGGGTCTGTGGAGCGGGCACCATCTTTCCTGGCACATAAACCAGTTGGAGATGATGGCCGTGTTTCTGGCACTCAGACACTTTCTCCCAGACCTCAGGGGTCACCATGTGTTGGTTCGCACAGACAACACATCGGTGGTCTCCTACATAAATCGCCAGGGGGTGTACGATCTCGCAAACTCTGGAAGTTGGCGCATCAAGTTCTGGTCTGGGCCCAGGGAAAATTGTTGTCAGTTCGAGCAATGTATATCCCGGGTTGCATGAACAAGATGGCAGACTCTCTGTCGAGACAGGGAGTGGTGCCGGGGGAGTGGAGACTTCACCCCGAGGTGGTGGAGCTCCTCTGGAGTCGCTTCGGGCAAGCCCAGGTGGATTTGTTTGCGTCTCAGGAGACAACGCACTGTCCCCTATATTACTCCCTAACGCATCCGGCCCCCCTGGGGTTGGATGCCTTGGTACAGACGTGGCCGAGGCTGCGTCTGTATGCCTTTCCCCCCTGGCGTTACTACCAGGAGTTCTGGAGAGAGTTCGCCGGGACGGGGTTCGGCTCTTACTGATAGCCCCGTTTTGGCCGGGCCGAGTGTGGCTCTCAGACATTGTGTCTCTCCTCGAGGGTCCTCCGTGGGAAATACCGGTCAGGAGGGACCTTCTCTGCCAGGCGTCGGGATCAGTGTTTCACCCGCGACCGGAGTTGTGGAAACTGTGGGCCTGGCCTCTGAGGGGGACCGGCTCATAGACTCGGGTCTCTCTACTGAGGTAGTGGAGACCATGTTACACTCTAGAGCTCCTTCCACGAGGAGGCTTTATGCCCTAAAATGGAGAGTTTTTGCTGCCTGGTGTGCAGGTCAGTCTGTGAATCCAGTAAACTGCCCAGTTGGTTCAGTACTAGATTTCCTTCAAGAGAAGTTTTCTTCGGGACTGTCTCCATCCACCTTGAAAGTGTACGTGTCAGCTATAGCCGTTTATCACGTCCCTATAGAGGGGGCGTCGGTGGGAAGACACCCATGGGTAACTCGCTTCCTCCGTGGTACTCTGAGGCTGAGGCCTGCGGCACGCTCGAGGGTGCCGACTTGGGATTTAGCCATCGTATTGGAGGGTCTGGCTCTGGCCCCCTTTGAGCCCATTGAAGAAGTTTCAGAGAAGTTTCTCACATTAAAAACTTTGTTTCTTCTTTCTATCTCGTCTATTAAGAGAATCAGGGATTTACAAGCACTGTCAGTTGCTCCCTCGTGCCTTGAGTTCGCGCCTGGTATGGTGAAAGCGTTCCTGTTTCCAAAGGAGGGTTATGTGCCGAAGGTCCCCACAAATGTGGCGGGTCCCATAATGTCTGCAGGCCTTTTCTCCGCCTCCATTCCTGAACCAGGACCAAGAGAAATTAAATCTGCTTTGCCCAGTTAGGGCGTTGGATGCATATGTTCACAGAACTGCCCTGTGGCGAAAGTCTGATCAACTGTTTGTGTGTTTTGGGTCCCCGAGTAGGGGGAAGCCCGCATCCAAGCAGACTTTGAGTAAGTGGATAGTTGAGGCTATCTCACTTGCGTATGAGTCTGGCCGGTCACCCGTCACCACTAAAGGTCCGAGCCCACTCAACCAGGAGTATGGCTGCATCTATGGCCCTATTGTCTGGGGTCTCGCTCCAGGAGGTGTGTGATGCTGCGGGATGGTCCTCCCCGCACACCTTCGTAAGATTCTATAACCTGGATGTGGCATCCACTCCAGGTTCTCGGGTGTTTCTGGTATGATGTGCATTACGATTTCACATATACAGGCACTTGGGAACTATATGGCGACGTGGGTATTCAGTTCCCGAAGCGTTATACGCAGCGTTGAGTTCCCTTGAAAGGGAACGTCTCAGGTTACGCACGTAACCCTGGTTCCCTGAGAGGGAACGAGACGCTGCGTTGCTTTGCCATACTCCCTGCATGCCTGTGACCGACTTGTTCGACCTATCAGAAGCTAGTGTGTGTCGGTTCAGGGGTGCTCTATAGGTTCCTGGTCAATGACGTCACCCGCCGGAGGACGTCTCGTGGTGCCATTGGACTGATTTCACAAGTGCTTCATGACGCAATCACGCAGGGGCGTTCCCGAAGCGTTATACGCAGCGTCTCGTTCCCTCTCAGGGAACCAGGGTTACGTACGTCAGCCTGAGAACGTTTTAGTGTTTCTCTGGCTGCTGTAACTGTACTTTAATAAAATACATCTGTTATGGTGAGAGAAAATATGATCAGATGGTTCTTGATCGATGTCATAATCAGCAAGTTATAATTAAGTTTTTGAGCATATGGATGGTGTGCATTTATTTTTATTGATGTATTGTTAGTTCTGAAGGTTTTGTGAAACTACATCCAGCTAGGGCTGGGCGATATATCGCACGATATTGTTATGCGCACCTAATCAGTAAAGCCGGTTCCTTGATTAGCAGTAAATCACCTTCACATGCTTTCAGATGGACGATATGAGTGTTAAATTAACACTCAAGAGTGTTAAAGTTATTGAGATAATTAAGTGATTAATTTAGTGATGATTGAGCATTAATTGAAGACACCTGATGATCACAAGCAGAATCACTGAAGACCAGTGGCGTCATGCCCATTCAAAGTGAGGGGCACGTGCCCTAGATTTTTCTCTACCTGATATTTTTTTTAATTCTTTTAAAATGTCTTTTAATTTTTCTTCTCCCTGATTCTTTATTCCTATTATGCTCCATAATTACCAGAGCCTATAACGACTCAAAATATATTCTTCTTGATGTGTAACGTTAATAAATCGGTCAGCATCAGCCCGCCCGTTTTCCTAATATGGTGTCTGTGACTGTGTATATCAAATCTTACGCGCTGTAGAAGCTCTAGAATCTTCGCTTTGTATGTTAAAGCAACTCGCAGTCGCATGTTGAACTGGCAATGTTTTACAAGTGGTAAGTGGGAAATGCAACAAATCGGCATTGAATTAGTTATCCGGATGATATTAAAAGGTAGTGGGACTGTTTATGGTTGACCTGGAAATTTCAACTTGATCAGAAAAGTTATGGAGTTCATATTAGCTGCGAATTCAGAGCATTAGTGTACCGTTATCGATAGCTAGCCTAGTCTAACCCGTAAAACTAGTTGACTAACGTTACTGCCTGCCATGCAAAGCTCTTGCAACTTGTTCTCTCCCCTCGCACATATTATTAATCAAAATAAATCGACACGGTGTTAGAAGGTCAGAAGATGAAAGTTCTAATGTGGAGCATGCAGTGTTTTTTTTCCCTGATTTACTGCTGGGTGTGAAGAATTGTGCTAAATAAGTTGCATTATCTCTCTGAGAAGCGTTCCGGACATTCAGCTGACATCACTTTAATTAAACGAAAAAAAAAAAAAAACTATCCAGTGATGAAATGTTTTCTGTGTTGACATAAATCTTGGATGTCCATGTCCTAACAGCTAGGATAATCACACAACGCGCATGACACGTCCAATTCGCGAACTAATGACTCCTTTGAACCGATTCATTTTAATGAATGGTTAAAACAACTGATCTTTCCAACAGTGAACTCAGGAGACGTCTGAATCGGTGTATAACTAATCAGTAACACTTTACAATAATGTTATATTTATTACTTGAATTACATAAAAAGTACAGTTTGCTTAGGCTACTCAAGCTTAAGATTTAAAAAAATAAATAAGCACATGACTACATTTTTCCACAGTGCTATCAAGAATCGAGTAAGAGAATCGTTAAGAATCTGATTCTGATTTTAAAAAGGGGCTGTATTGCATATCCTAGTGTAGAAGTGAATGCCATTTTCAATATGTTTAACCATAACAGCACAAATAATTGACGATTACATTTGGTTTGATTACTTTTGTACATTTCTGTCAAATATTAACCATTTTCAAATAAACTGGGTAGTGTTAACCTTATTCAGCACTGAAATCTGTCAAACTTCTTTCAAAGTCCTTCATCACATATTGATATTAAAATAACTTAATTTCAGAGCACCACAAAAGTCAGACCTCAGCCCCTTTATATACCTTTAATGTAAGATCGTTCTTAGGTCACATACCAATTTAAAATC
Source organism: Hybognathus amarus (assembly GCA_030378365.1). NCBI lineage: Eukaryota > Metazoa > Chordata > Actinopteri > Cypriniformes > Leuciscidae > Hybognathus > Hybognathus amarus. The sequence continues at coordinate 7,674 of JAQIUQ010000922.1, read as the reverse complement.
ATAACATAAAAACTGCAATGGAACTTGTTTTTTAAAACATGTGTAGTAGGCCTCAGTGTACAGTAATGTGTGTAAACATGCTTTAATGAAGTAGACTTCAAAAGCTTTTGAATTTGAGCTTACAGTTCTTTCATGCATTGAAAATGGTATGTTTAGCAGCCAGAATTTCAAAAATTTTCAGGGGAGAAACCCCCTGATCCCCCCTAACATGATCACCCATCAGGAAACAATTGCAAAGTCTCAGATTGTGCCCCCCCAGAATTTTGGCATGCATGACGCCCCTGACTGAAGACAACATGTGAAATTTGTAAGCCACCGTTATGGAGATCAGTGTCTGCTTTAGTTGGGGTCTTGACACTTATATTTTTAACGTTATATTTTAATTTACTGTTGCATCTGAGTTATATCTGTCAGATGAACAAAGATAAACAATCAAAATATGATGTTGGTCACATAATGACATTTCATCATTTTTAAATTAATGTTTGTCAGATGAACAAAGATAAACAATCAAAATATGATGTTGGTCACATAATGACATTCATCATTTTAAATTAAATGTTTGTGATTTATTCTGTTGGCTCGTGTATAAATGAGATTCTGCATAAATATCCAGAATGTTAAATATAATAGATTTCTCAAACATTGTTTAAAAAAAATCTTTCTTTAAGGCACATACAGACTTCAAGATTCAGTCAATGGTCCTCAACAACGGTGACGAGTAGAATATTCAAGTAGGAAAAGTAAATTACATAGACAATTCAGGTCATAATTTATTCATACTCGCAATGCATGATGGGAGCCATTAATGAGTTGTGATTGGTGGCAACAAGGTCACCACGGTTTGAGACAGACAGGCTGATTATTGAGCTCTGTGTTTCTAAATAACGTAACTAGTGTTTTGATCAGAATATTTCAGGTTATACGAAATAATATAGTTATGCAGTAGAAACCCAAATCTGTTAACAAGTTATACCAAATCATTTGAATAAATTTCATTTTTCAGATCTCAGCATGATTATGTCAAAACATAACCAATACTATCAGAACACAGATGTCTTTGTTCATTTAACTGTTATAAATCAAAAACAGCAGACAAATAAAGTTTGAAAGTGAAAGTATAAGTGTCAAGAGCCCAACTAAAGCAGACACTGATCTCCATAACGGTGACCTGAAATTTCGGTTTTCTCCTTCAGTGATTCTGCTTTAGGTGTCTTCAATAATGCTCAATCATCACTCATTTAATCACTTAATAATCTCATTAACTTTAACACTCTGAATGTGGACCATATACACTCTCAGGTGTGTTAGTTTAACACAGGAGATTTTGTCGTGCAAAGAGCCGAATTACAATATAAGCTGAGCCATATCGCATTAAATATCGCTGGCGATACGTCCTCGATATTAACGCGATATGGCTCAGCTTGTCAGTGATCTACGGCTCTTTGTAAGTATATGCCGCTCCATCTGAAAGCAGGTGAAGGTGATTTACTGCTAATCAAGGAACCGGCTTTACTGATTAGGTGCGCAAACAATATCGTTCAGATATATCGCCCAGCCCTACATCCAGCTATCCAAAAGTGCAGAATGAAGAAAAAAAAATTTCGAAGCTACAGCAGAAACCAGTTGAACACAGATACTCAAGAATCAGCGTATGAATCTCAATAATTGTGACAAAAAAAAATGTCATGCCGCAACGCATGCTGGGACTTATGGATGGGCTTTGTGCTAGCAACATGAAGCTTTGCCACCATTGTTGAGAGTCATATGCTGATTCTTGATGTCTGTATTTGACCAGTTTCTGCTGCAGCTTTAAACTTTCTCTAAACATATTTTAAAGAATTATAGCATAAAGTAGCATACACCATAATATCCTGTACACACTGAGTATTTGTAATCAAATATAAGTTATCACATACAAGTTATCTCTTAAACGTTAAATTTATCTTGCTGTTCAAGAAACATCATGTTGAAAAATCATCTGATGATCTTTTTCCTCAAGGTAGTTTCAGCTGTTTCATGTGTGCAATATAAATACAGAGAAACAAATGCTAAAGAGTGAAGGGTCAAGAGCCTAAATAAAGCTGACACTAATCACGATTCTGGTGACTTCAAATCAAACATTCAATGAATCGTCAACACAAAACCTGGTAATTCTCAATAAGTGTTTCTGTAGACGTCTGACAGAAATGAATTGTTTGTTATAATAAATTGGTTATTAATAACAAGTGAAATCAGCATTTGAATAAAACATTGAAACAGAGGCATGATGTGATTGGCTGCCAAAAACACTCATTAATCTGAAGTTTTTAATGAATTAAGATTTTATTTATTTATTTATTGAAATGTATTGTTTCATTTATTTTGGAGTTTGTTATGGGATAGACATATAAAATATTCTACCTATAATTAGGTTCATAAACACAAACTTCACTCCACCCATTGCTATTCTATCCAGTTACATTTTAACACACATTGTGTGTTAAAAACAACACAACTTGTGTCAAATTCCATTAACACATGATGTGTGTTGTTTTTTAACACATCAAAAGACTACAGTATAATACTCCCAGAAGCTCATTAGGTGACCAGCCTGTGTGAGTGAATGTAGAATAATATGTGTGCAATAGATCACAAAGTGCACAGACAAGTGCTGGGAAGAAATTCATTTCCTGTAGCAATAATTGGATTTAATTTAGCCGATTTAACTGCAGTTAACATCACATTTACCTCAGAAAAAAAATCCAGTGACCATAAACTCGTTAGCCAGCTAGAAAAATTACCTCTAGAGCAGCATTTTACCAAATACATGCACATTCTTTCATAATTAGGGCCCAAGCCTGAAAGGGCGAAGGCCCTATTGTTTTCCTTAGGATTATTAAGGCCCTAAGCCTGAAGGGGCGAAGGCCCTATTGTTTTCCTTAGGATTATTTATTAGGGCCCAAGCCCTGAAAGGGCGCAGAGCCCTATTGTTTTCCTTCCAATTATTGATTAGGGCCCAAGCCCTGAAGGGGCGAAGGCCCTATTGTTTTCCTTAGGATTATTATTATTAGGGCCCAAGCCCTGAAAGGGCGCAGAGCCCTATTGTTTTCCTTCCGATTATTTTTTTTTTTATTTTTTTCTAGTTTGACTATTCGGGCACTTTTCGGGGCCTCTTAACATGCTCGAAACTCTTGAAACTTTGCACTTTGCACGAAACTCGGTCAGCGTGAAGTCGAGACATTGAGGATGAAAGTTTGCGTGGGGATTTTTGATATCTCGAGCGGTTTGGCCGCGCGAGGAAACGAAACTATGGCGAGAAACGTGAAACAGGAAGTGTGTCATAACTTCAGCATACATTAACTGATCTGGATGAAACTTCAGCAGTGCGTTCGCTGTAAGAGGACGATCACATGGATGTGACTATTGTGAGTCAAAGTTATAGCGCCACCAACTGGCAGCAGGAAGTGTGTCACTTTCAAAATGCTTTGAAATCACCCTCTTATTTTTACCCGATTTGCTTCAAACTTCATCTGTATAATGTAAATACACGGCAGATGAAGACCTATGAATGGATTCTTGATATCTTTGAAACTGTTGCCGTGGCGACGCATCAAACTTTACCATTCTTTTAGGATGCATTCTTTTAGGGATTTGAACATTTGTCCATAAATCAAACACACGTGCATGGATTAATATGAAACTCGGTACACTCATAGATCACATCAGGCCAAACAACTTTCATGCTCTAAGTTTTACGACAGTTCAAACGGAAGTCGGGAATTATGTTTTTTTTTTTAATAAATGTCCTAGAAAAACATCAAATTACAACCCATGCTGTTACCAATCACCACCAAACTCGGTGTGCATGAAGTCAAGACATTGAGGATGCTAAATTCCGGACGGATTTGTGATATCTCGAACGGTTTGGCCGTGGCGGATTTTTTTGACTAAAAAAAGGACACATAAAGTGTGTTATAACTTGGTTAGTTTTACTGACAGTTACAAAACTTGCCGTGTATATTGTTCTATTCAAGCCAAACAACTTTCTAATTAACAATAATAAGCTCAAACCCACAGAAAGTCAGATATTGTAGTTTGAATATGATCATGCTCTCTCTGAGCCTAGGCCTGTCTCTTGCCTGTCACACAGTTGTGTGTTTGTGTGTGTGATTTTGAGTCTCTGACACACAGTCTGTGTGTGTGTGTGTGTGTGTGTGTGTGTGAGTGTGTAGGGGAGGGGGCTTAGCCATTTCACTGTGTGTCTGGCTGGCTAAAGTAAATACATTTCTTAAGCCTGGTATTTTTTAAAATAAAGTTTTTATTTTTATTTTTTATAAGTAAAGGCATATAACCTGTTTAATTGTAGTGCATTGACAATAGTTTTATATAATTAGTGTATTAATTAAATTAACTTGGTCCATAAATCAAAAAAGTAAGTAAATAAATCAAAAAGGAAGTGTGTTAAAACTTCTGCATACATTAACTGATCTTGATGAAACTTCAGCAGTGTGTTCGTTGTAAGAGGCCGATCACATGGATGTGACTATTGTGAGTCAAAGGCTGCGTTACACTTGGCATTAACATGCGATCACCGTGATCTGATCAAGCAGATCGGATCATTAGCCAATCAGGACATGGTGAGTTTACATTTGGTCACATTAAGTAGCCTCTGTATCTGGATAGAAGAGCGGATTTCTGTTTCCTGCATAATATTTAAATTAGATATGTTGCACGACACCAGATTAAGAGTAAAAATGATGCAAATAAAACAATGTCCCAGTTGCTTTCACTCATTCGCTTTGCAATCTCCAGTAATTAGATAAAAAAAAATGTTAACGAAGTTATACTTCCAGAGTTGATCATACAAAAATAACTGGGTTGATCATAAAACAAGTCATATCATCGATCATCTGGTTTTAAGGTTATAGCGTGCAATGACTATATTGACAGAAATGGGAGATTGGTTAACATGCAAAGACATTCAATAAAAACATTCAACATTTAAAAAATCAGATTACGATTATTCCTCTGGCAAAGCAGCATGCAGCTCTTATTTAAGATCTCATGACTGACTGTGAATGTACAGGCGATCACCTCGTTCAGATAATGTTGCACAATTAAAATGAAAAATGACACACATAGTATCATGTAAGCCTAAATTAACTGTTTTAAAGATAAACGTTTATTGTAAGATTCAAATAAGTTTTTATTTCTTGTCTAAACTGCGTCTGGCCATTATTTTTCTCACAGCCACGCGGGGAGACTGGGTGGGATTTAAATTACGTCCACCTGTGAATGCAGACACGATGGCTGGATTGCGTTTACATTACACTGAGATCCGATCACAAAGCGTCCTTCGACTACCTCCGAAACCTGGACACGCCGATCGGATAACATTCCAATCAGAAGCGCGTTTACACTTGTCTTTTCAATGTGTATGTGGACAACATCCGGATACAGGTCGCATATTAATGCCAAGTGTAAACGCAGCCAAATATATAGCGCCACCAACTGGCAGCAGAAAGTGTTTCACTTTCAAAATGCTTTGAAATCACACTCTTACTTTTACCCGATTTGCTTCAAACTTCATCTGTATAATGTAAACACACGCCAGATGAAGAGCTGTGAAAGCATTATTCAATATCTAAGATAATGTTGCCATAGCAACGCATCAAACTTTAACATTCCTTTTTTGATGATTTTGAGTCTCTTAGCGGCTTTTGGGGCCCTTAATGGGTTTGAAAACTCTTGAAACTTTGCACACAGGTCAGATCCCACAGCCATCAGAGCCGGGCTGAAGATGGTACCCGGGTGTGGCAAGGGGGCTAGACAGCGCCCCCTGGAACGGGGTCCAAAAACTTGGTCCATAAATCAAACACGCTTGCATGTAATAATATGAAACTCAGTACACATGTTGATCTCATCGTTTCATATATTCATATATTCTCCTCAAGCCGGACAACTTTCTAATTTACACTCATGAGCTAGGACCCACAGAAAGTCAGATATTTTGGTTTGAAAATGTTGAGTGTCTCTCTGAGCCTACACTTCTGTATGGCAAGCCCTTTTAACATTTAAAAGCTAAGTTTGACTATTCGTAATTAACATTGTAGATATCAATAACGTCTTTCTAGTCGTAATTACATTTTGGATAGTTTGTATTATCATTTAAGATATCTGTAACGTAATTGTGACTAGTCGAAACGACAGATAGAGTATGGCAAGCCGTTTTAACATTTAATCATTTTAACCTACTAGTCTCTATTTTCATGCTACTAGTACTTATTTTTTAGATACTAGTATCTATTCCATTAAGTACTAGTACTTACTAGTACTTATTCATTAGATACTAGTACCTATTAAATAGATACTAGTACTTATTCATTAGACACTAGTACTTATTTCAATGGTGACTAGTAACTATTCTTTTGTTACTAGTCACATTTTTAGGGCCCAAGCCTGAAAGGGCGCAGAGCCCTATTGTTTTCCTTCCCATTATTTTTTTTTTTTTTTTTTATTTTTTATTTTTTTTTTCTTTTTCTAGCGACTATTCGGGCACTTTTGGGGCCCTTAACATGCTCGAAAACTCTTGAAACTTTGCACACGGGTCAGAACCCGCTGGCCATCAGAGCCGGGCTGAAGCTGGTACCCGGGCGTGGCAGGGCGGCTCGTCAGCGCCCCCTGGAATGGGGTCCGAACACCTGGTCCATAACTCAAACACACTTGCATGTAATAATATGAAACTCGGTACACATGTCGATAGCAGAATTTCATCTATACCTCGCGTTCTTGCTTTTTACCCCAGCCCAACAGGAAGTCGGCTATTGAGGTTTTTTTGTAAAACACACGCAATGAACTTTTAAATACTCCTCCTAGAGCTCTGATCCAAATTCGACGAAAACTCGGTCAGCGTGAAGTCAAGACATTGAGGATGAAAGTTTGTGTGGGGATTTTTGATATCTCGAACGGTTTGGCCGTGGCGAGGAAACGAAATTATGGCGAGAAACGTGAAACAGGAAGTGTGTCATAACTTCAGCATACATTAACTGATCTGGATGAAACTTCAGCAGTGCGTTCGCTGTAAGAGGACGATCACATGGATGTGACTATTGTGAGTCAAGTTATAGCGCCACCAACTGGCAGCAGGAAGTGTGTCACTTTCAAAATGCTTTGAAATCACCCTCTTATTTTTACCCGATTTGCTTCAAACTTCATCTGTATAATGTACATACACGGCAGATGAAGACCTATGAATGGATTCTTGATATCTTTGAAACTGTTGCCGTGGCGACGCATCAAACTTTACCATTCTTTTAGGATGCATTCTTTTAGGGATTCGAACATTTGTCCATAAATCAAACACACGTGCATGGATTAATATGAAACTCGGTACACTCATAGATCACATCAGGCCAAACAACTTTCGTGCTCTAAGTTTTACGACAGTTCAAACGGAAGTCGGGAATTATGTTTTTTTTTTTTAAACAATTGTCCTAGAAAAACATCAAATTACAACCCATGCTGTTACCAATCACCACCAAACTCGGTGTGCATGAAGTCAAGACATTGAGGATGCTATATTCCGGACGGATTTTTGATATCTCTGAACGGTTTGGCCGTGGCGGATTTTTTTGACTAAAAAAGGACACATATAGTGTGTTATAACTTGGTTAGTAGTAGTGTTAGCATATA